>NC_069419.1:53309456-53350880 GCF_026875155.1 Cherax quadricarinatus
GTCCCCGTGCCCATGTCCTACCTGTTCAAGGGAAAAAAACCCCCCTTTCACCTTACTAGTCAAGCTGAATACAAACATGAAGAGCCAGTCTATCAGAATCCTGTCTGCCAGCATTTGAGGCTTGATTACCAATGTTGGCGAGCTCACGCATTTTCGTGAACACTCATTGTTCTTACATGATCGTCGAGTCATTTTTCGACAGGACTCTGAAAAACTTTGCTGGAATTGCTGGCTAAACCTCATGGATGAGACGAGACAGGCAAGGTCAAGGAGGTCAAGCTACGCAAAACTTTAGTACCTCTGTACTTGCATATGCAGTATGCAAACCTCAACCACAGCAAGCAGACCCCATCAACTTTCTGATGAAAAATGTAGACCCTCTTCTGCTTCAACATTATTGTTAACATATTGTTTTTGATTGTGACCTCAACCAACAACTTGTACAGAAGAATTTTGATAACCCATTGCAGTGCTTGACAAACTTTGTTAACTTCTTTACTCACATCTCTGGCTCTTCCCTCGACCCAGTAGCGAGTGATCTGTCTGAAGATATGATCACTTGTAAACCCCTTGGCAATGTTAGATCTGACCATAAGGTTCTCTTTACGACATTGAAAATTCCAAAAGATCGACTTGAAGGATCTACAAGCGTAACCTGGCCGAGGGAAAGAGGGAACCGGCCGGCCCTTTGTTCCGATTAGAATGCTCTTCTCCAAGGTGACGTTGATAACCACGTGAATACATCCTTAATCTCTAACACAAATACATCCCAATATGTGACGAAAGATTCAGATCAGCCTTGGTTCGACTTCTGTTGTAGAGAGGCTGCTACTGCTAAGTATAAGGTTTGGAGAAGGTATAAGAGGTATCCCCATAGATAGAACAGGAACCTGCACAGACAAGCCTGTCGACAAGTGGAAGAAGTTCAAAAATGGGTCGTTTCTACACGAGAGTTTTATCGGGAAGGGTCCTTAAGTGGAGTACAGGTGGCAAATGATAATCACCGAGATGGTAAACTAGTATATTGAGAATAGGTAGTAGGAAGCCCAGCCTGTAGTCTTGTCCTGTCTGCTTGAGGGTACGTGTCTGACTGACTACTGTCTAACTGCGGGGAGTATAGCAGGGTTTGAACTTTGCTGACCAGACAATATTTGAAGACCGTGGCATCACGGCTAATATGTGTTGAATTATGCTGACAGTCTGACATAAAAAAGATAACTGGCATCATGTAGGATGGGCTACAAAACCTGGAGGTCATTCGTCAGTGACTAACAACGTTATTCACCTGATGGACAATATTCCACTTATAACTCGGAAGGATGGGATAGCGTCTGCTAGCAATAAAGACAAAGCTGACCTCTTCGCTGCCAAGATGCAAGAACGGCGACATAGTTGTCGGGAGGTGACAATAAGGAAAGATGAAGTGAATCTTTTCCTTAAATCGCTGGCCCAAGGAAAGGCTGTGGACCTAGATAAGGTGAGCCCAAGATTGCCGAGTAGGAGTGTAGACCAGCTAGCAGAGACGCTGTGTGCCACTACCTTGCAGCTACCTGAGGTATGGAAGATGGCAAATGTAGTCCCAGTTTTCAAGAAAAAAGAGACAGACAAGAGGCATTAAACTACAGACCAGTGACACTGACGTGTATAGTATGCAAAGTCAAGAAGATTATCAGGAGTGGTGGTGGAGCACCTAGAAATGAACAAACTTATAAATGACAAGCAGCACGGTTTTAGGGAAGGGAAATCCTGTGTCACAAACCTACTTCCGCTACATTGTCATAAAACTCAAGACACGAGAGAGAAGGATGGGTAGACTGCATTTTCTTGGACTGCAAGATGGCCTTCGATACAGTTCTTCACAAGAGGTTAGTGCAAAAGCTAGAAGAACAGGCATGCATAACAGGAAAGACACTGAAATGGATCAGAGAATATCTGACAGGGAGGCAACAACGAGTCATGGTACATGACAAGGGGGTTAACAAGGGTCAGTCCTAGGACCAGTACTGCTTTTGGTATATGTGAATGATACGACGAAAGAGAGAGACTCAGAAGTGTCCCTGTTTGCAGATGTAAAGTTGAGGAGAATCAAGTCTGATGGGGATCAGGCAGGACTGCAAAGAGACCTGGACAGGCTGCAAGTCTGGTCCACCAACTGGCTCTTCGAATTTAACCATGTAAAGTTATGAAGTTCGGGGAAGAGCAAAGAATACCGCAGAGTGTAGGCTAGGAGGCCAAACACTACAAACCTCACTCAAGGAAAAGGATCCTGGGGTGAATATAATACCGAGCACATCTCTTGAGGCACACATCAACCAGATAACTGTTGCAGCATATGGGTGCCTGGCAAACCTATGAATAGCGTTCCGATACCTCAGTAAAGAATCGTTCAAAACTCTACACCATGTACGTCAGGCCCATGTTGGAGTATGGAGCACCAGTTTGGAACCCACACCTGGTCAAGCACATCACGAAATTAGAGAATGCAAAAGTTTGCACCAAGACTAGTCCCGGAGCTAAGGAGAATGTCCTACAAATAAGGTTAAGGGAAATCGGCCTGACGACACTGGAGGACAGGAGGGTTAGGAGAGGCGTGATAACGACATATAAAATACTGCTAGGAATTGGCAAGGTCGACAAAAACAGGATGTTCCAGAGATGGGACACAGAAACTAGGGGGCAAAATTGGAAGTTGACGACTCATCTGAATCAAAAGGATATTAGGAAGTATTTTTCAGTCAAAGTTGTCAGGAAGTGGAATAGTCTGGATAGTGACGAAGGGGAAGCAGGAACCATACATAGTTTTAAAACGAAGTTTGATAAGGCTCATGGAGCAGGGCGAGAGAAGACCTAGTAGCGACCAATGAAGAGGCGGGGCCAGGAGCTATGAATCGACCCCTACAACCACAATAGGTGAGCACATCTGTCAGGGAGGGAGGGAAGGAAGGAGAGAGACAGACAGAGACAGAGAGACAGACAAAGACAGAGACAGACAGAGAGAGAGACAGAGAGAGAGACACAGAGACACAAAGGGCCAGTTGAGTTATCTGAGGACACTGGTCAAGACAGGTTGTACGTGTGCTACTGCTGAGTGTTACTTGGTGAACCTGGAGTGCTAAAGTTTGTTAACTTGGTGTATTCTGCAAGTTTTGAGGAGCGTTGTCAAGTTTTCACCTCC
Source organism: Cherax quadricarinatus (assembly GCF_026875155.1). NCBI lineage: Eukaryota > Metazoa > Arthropoda > Malacostraca > Decapoda > Parastacidae > Cherax > Cherax quadricarinatus. The sequence continues at coordinate 53,312,632 of NC_069419.1, forward strand.
TAGTGTGGTAAAAATTACTTTCTACTGGTAAAAGAACAAAAAAAAATATGATAAATATAAGAATGATCGCGAAATGCTTCGGGATAACTAAAGAAAGCATGTGTGTAGTAATGAATGGGAAGAGGTTTGAAAACAAAAAAAGAAACGAGACTGAGGAATTCTAAGGAAACCAGTTTGTTGGAGGAAAATCACTTTACTGCACTCCAGGACTACAGTGACGACGAGAAGGTATATCTCACCTGTTTCATACAGATAAAAAATACGTTCATTGTTGAGAAAACTCTAAAAAGTTATGAGGACCAATTTTCTCTAACAGAAATAACAATGTGAGATTTCGTTCTCTGGAGCGGCTATCAGTAATATATTTATCAGGTTAAATATGGTAAGACACATATGCAACAGTTGGGTATGTTTATTATGAAACGTTTCGCCTACACAGTAGGCTTCTTCAGTCAAGTACAGAAAAGTTGATAGAAGCAGAAGATACTTGAAGACGATGTAATCAGTCCATCACCCTTAAAGTTTTGAGGTGGTCAGTCCCTCAGTCTGGAGAAGAGCATTGTTCCATAGTATGAAACAATATGTTTTCATACTATGGAACAATGCTCTTCTCCAGACTGAGGGACTGACCACCTCAAAACTTTAAGGGTGATGGACTGATTACATCGTCTTCAAGTATCTTCTGCTTCTATCAACTTTTCTGTACTTGACTGAAGAAGCCTACTGTGTAGGCGAAACGTTTCATAATAAAGATACCTAACTGTTGCATATGTGTCTTACCTAACAACCTGCGGTATTTTATACCATTTTAATGTTCAGGTTAAATATGTCAAGTTTGTAGATGAATGGTTCAGAGAACCGACATGTTGATAAATTAGACACATGTGCAACTCTTGGGTATCTTTATTGAGGAAACGTTTCGCCACACAGTGGCTTCATCAGTCCATACAAAGGAGAATCTTGAAGAACAGGAGGAGAATGAGGTAATCAGTCCCTCAACCTTGAGTCGATGTGGTCAGTCTATTCAAGATTGATGGACTGACCACATCGACTCAAGGTTGAGGGACTGATTACCTCATTCTCCTCCTGTTCTTCAAGATTCTCCTTTGTATGGACTGATGAAGCCACTGTGTGGCGAAACGTTTCCTCAATAAAGATACCCAAGAGTTGCACATGTGTCTAATTTATCTAAATATGTCAAGTATTGGGAATAAGCTCAGTAACAAATTAAATGATTTGCAAATACAGAAGGCACGAATTACTAGTCTCAGTCAGCTAGAGATGTAAGGAGGTCAGAGGGAGATACCCCAGTCGCATTTAGCATTTATCTTTAAGAGGAGTGGGCAATGAATAGCTACCTACCGTTTATATAAACATATTACAAAATTTGCAATTTAATTTACAGACAACGGGGATGATGTCCATGATCAACTCGAAATGTATACAAGGGATGGAAAGCGTCTTTCAGGAGTGGAAATAACATTAACAAACGCGATCGAATGGTCACGTTGCTGAATTTTCCAAGACGCTAAACTAATGAAAGGTAGAGAAGGTGCACGTGGGAAACAAGAGAATTGCAGCATTTGGAATGGCTGAAATTGGAATTGCCAAGGAATTTTAGGAAAACGTGAAAAAAAGAGCAAAGAGAAAGAGTGGAGTGAAGCAAGGAAATCAAACAAGTGAGATAAGACTAATTGCAAGCTTAGGAATCATAGATGTTAATGTTTTAACAGAGATCTGACTCAGCCTGAAAAAAATAGGGTCACGCCTGTGGAATGTTACACATTGGGCATAAATTACTTAACTCTGATAGTCAATTAGAAAGGGGCCAGCGTTACAATGTTTGGGAAATTTAAACTATCACACCAGAGATGGAATAAAAGTGGAATTGACTGTCAAGGAAAATTGTTTGATTGCAGTTTCTCGAAAGAAATAAAAAGCTAATGTGTGTTATCAAGAGACCCATCAAACTAGTGTGAGACCAGGGAAAATTTCTATTGAACCAAACCCCTAAAACATCTAGATAAAAAAATGTGGTTTTAATGCGGGACTTAAATTTAGTCAAAATGACTTTGGCAATCTTGCAAGAAGTCTAGATTATTGTAATCATGGGGAGCGCTAAACTCTTAGGGTTATACAGCACCTATGGGGGGGGGGAGGCACTCATGCTCAATTCAGGGAACTGGAGCACAGATCCAGTTCCATGAAGCGCTAAACTTACAAGGGTTATACAGTGCAGCAAGAAATCTAGAATGTAATGACGTTCAAGAGGTGATCTAGGCGATGATTTTTAAAACAACTTTTAACAGAACCAACTAAAAAAATAATCTGCTTGAATTCATTCTGACGAGCAAGTAATGTCTGATTAATAATTTCGAAGTTATCCAGGAGCTTGAAGAAAATGAATCAAGAACTTAAGAACTCCGGTTAGAAGTAATCTAGTCAAGACAACAGTGCAAAGTGTTGGCAATGATCATAAAAGAATTCTTGGCTTTACATAAATTTTGTATAAATTCTTGGCTTTGTATAAATTCTTTGTATAAATTCTTGGCTTTGTATAAATTCTTGGCTTTGTATAAATTCTTGGCTTTGTATAAATTCTTTGTATAAATTCTTGGCTTTGTATAAAAAAGCTTTACTAATAGAAGTCCTAAGGTTGACGTCAGTCTTTGTTTATCTTTAGCATGGACATCATTTACATTCTGCTCAGTTTTCTTTCCATAAGAACATAAGGAAGAAGGAACACTGCAACAGGCCTACTGACCCATGCGGAGCAGGTCCATGTCCCCCCTCCCGGATTAGCCCAATGACCCACCTAGTCTGGTCACCTCCACTCAAGGAAGGGGCACGGCACCAGACCCAGCAGCACAAGCTAGTCAGGTCCAACTCACGTCCACGCCCACCCACACCCACTCATGTATTTATCTATTTTTAAAACTACACAACGTTTTAGTCTCTATAACTGTACTCGGGAGTTTGTTCCACTCATCAACAACTCTATTACCAAACCAGTGCTTTCCTATATCCTTCCTGAATCTGAATTTTTCCAGCTTGAAACCATAGTAAATATTGACTTATAAACGGTGAAAAAAACATACGAAAAAAGATTAAGAAGAGGTTCCTCCGCATCGTCCTACGAAGATAGTCTGAAGGCACTGAATTTCCGCTCTGGAATTTCATAGAAATTTAGAGGCGATTACTGAAATAAATACAAAGTTAGAGGACCGGAATAAAGGGAAAAATAAGGTAATGAAAATGTCTAAACAAGACAGGACTCACAAATGGATTTAAGTTATAAAAAATCAGATTTAGGAAGAATAAAAGAAAGCTCTAGTTTGACAACAGACTTTAGTAAGGAAAACAAATTAAGCACGTTGTTAAAGAAGAACTTTTGGTAGCTTAAATATAGGTTGAGCGGGTATCGGGGGTTTTGAGCGATTTTAAACGGGTCATGTCAACAATCTAGTAGATATTACGGCTTCACATTTTATTTGGTAAAAAAAAGTTTAATGAAAAGGTTATGTGTAGTCATTATAATTTAGTTGTTTTAAAAACGCCTCGAGGTTCATCAAAAAACTCATACTAAAACTTCAAAAGTGGAATGTCACCACATAGTTTTTAATGATGAAGTGAACATTTAGGGTGCTCTGCACGAGATTATAGACAACTTTTGGCAAACCCCTTGCAAAGAAGGCTGCTGTGAAACTTAGAAATATTAAAGGCACATCTCCGTAAGAAAAGTGGGTAAAAACCCTCTGGATTACTCGCATCTATTAAAAACCGCCTTCCTACCCCATCGTTTAAAAATTTTTGAAAATATTGATTTAAAGCAACGTGTTTAAATCCCCAGCCTAAATGGCTCTTGTCGAGTTACTGGAAATAATCCTCCAAACTTTTCATATCCCATGGTTATTAGCAAAAAAAAAAATTTTCCCAATCACTCCCCCGCTGATTACGGTAAAAATCTTCCAATATTTTCTCCCCATGGTAAGCCCATCAACGCTGCACAAAATCAGTTTTTTACCTCGTTATGGAGCGAGTCCTTAATGATTCAAAAAATATTTTTCAAAACAAGTACCTTTACTAAGAGGAGAGGTAAAACCGTATGGAAATGTAGAAAATTTTTAAAAAATATGTTTTACCCCCCCTTATTCATATATTTCAATCATTTCATAAATCCCTGATTGTAATGTCTTGCTATTATCGCATTTTAATTAAGTTATTTTTTATAGTGATAATATCCAATTTGTATTTTAGAGGGTGTTTGGTCTTTTTTCCCCCAGCCCCTTTTAAGTTATAACAGCACAGAATGTCAGCCTTTTTTTTTTTAGTACACCACCATAATCACCAGCCCGCACCCAACCACAAACAGCACCACCACCAGTAGCACAAAAAACAAAAAAAGCACCCCCACCAGTAGCAAAAAACCCCAAAAGCAACCCCACCAGTAGCACAAACACAAAACACCACCCCCAGTGCAAAACCAAACAGCACCACCACCAGAAAAGCACAAAACACAAACCACCACCACCTACACAAAAACAAAAAAACCCCACCACATACAAACACAAACAGACCACCCCCAGTACACAAACAAAAAACAGCCCACCACCACCATAGCACAACACAAAACAAAACCACCCCCATACACAAACACAACAGCACCACCCCCAGTCACAAACACAAAAGAAACCACCACCAGTAGCCAAACACAAACAGCACCACCCCCAGTACACAAACAAACAGACCCCCACCTACACAAACAAAAACAGACCCCACCTTAGCACAAACAAAAACGCCCCACCACCATACACAAACACAAACAGCCCCCCACCAAGCACAAAACACAAACGGGCCCCACCACCAGTACACAAACACAACAGCCCCACCCCATAGCCACAAACAAAACAGCACCACCCCCAGTAGCACAAACCAAACAGCACCACCACCAGTAGCCAAAACAAACAGCCCACCACCAGTACACAAAACAAACAAAAACCACCACCAGTAAAAAAAACCAAAAAGCACCACCACCAGTACACAAACACAAAAAAGCACCACCCCAGTGCAAAAACACAAAAACCCACCCCCATAGCAAAAACACAAAAGCACCACCCCCGTAGACAAACACAAACCCCCCCCACCCCCAGTAGCCAAACACAAACAGCCCCACCCCCAGTGCACAAACACAACAGCCCACCACCATAGCACAAACCAAACAGCCCCACCACCGAGCAAAAAACACAAAAGCCCCACCACCAGACACAAACAAAAAACCAGCCCCACCACCAGTAGCAAAAAACAAAAAAAGCACCACCACCATAAAAAACACAAAAGCAAACCCCACCAGTAGCAAAACACAAACACACCACCACCAGTGCACAAAAAAACAAAAGCACCACCACCAGACAAAAAACAAAAACGCACCACCCCAAGCCAAACAAAACAGCACCACCACCAGTACACAAACACAAACCACCACCACCATACACAAACAAAACAGAAACCCCACCATGCAAAAAACCCAAACAGCACCACCACATGCACAAAAAAACAGCACCACCACCAACACAAAACACAAACAGCCCCCCCCAGTAGCACAAACACAAACAGCACCACCACCTAGCACAAACACAAACGCACCACCACCATACACAACCACAAACAGACCACCACCAGACACAACCACAAACAGCACCACTACCAGTACACAAAACAAACAGCACCACCACCGTAGCACAAACAAAACAGCACCACCACCATAGCACAAACACAAAAGCACCCCCACCACAAAGGCACCACCACCAGTAGACAAACACAAACAGCACCACCACCACAAACAGCACCCCCACCAGTAGCACAAACAAAACAGCACCACCCCCATACACAAACACAAACAGCACCACCCCCATGCACAACCAAAAAACAGCACCACCACCGTACACAAACACAAACAGCACCACCACCAGTAGACAAACCACAAACGCACCCCCACCGGGCCCAAAAAACACAAACAGCACCCCCACCTAGCACAAACCAAACCCACCACCATAGCAAAAACCAAACAGCCCCCCCACCAGTAGACAAACACAAAAACACCACCACCATACACAAAAAAAAAAGCCCCACCCCAGTAGACAAACACAAACAGCCCCACCACCAGTAGCACAAACACAAACAGCACCACCACCAGTAGCACAAACACAAACAGCACCACCACCAGTAGCACAAACACAAACAGCACCACCACCAGTAGCACAAACACAAACAGCCCCACCACCGTGCAAAAAAACCAAACAGCACCACCCCCAGTACACAAACAAAACAGCCCCCCACCATAGCAAAAAACAAAAACAGCACCACCACCTTAGCACAAACCAAACAGCCCCCCCACCAGAGCACAAACAAAACAGCACCACCCCCCAGTAGCAAAAAAACAAAAACAGCCCCACCACCAGTAGACAAAACAAAAAACACACCCCCACCAGTACACAAACACAAACAGCACCACCACCATACCAAACACAACACCACCCCCAGTAGCACAAACACAAAACAGCACCACCCCCAGTAGCAAAAACACAAACCACCACCCCCATAGCAAAAACACAAACAGAAAACCACCACCGGCCAAACCAAACAGCACCACCCCCATAGCAAAAACACAAACAGCACCACCACCAGAAAGCAAAAACAAAAACAGCCCACCACCAAGCACAAAAAAAAAAACCCAAAACCACCACCAGTAGCACAACAAAAAAACCACCACCCCCATAGCACAAAACAAACAGCACCCCCCCATAGCAAAACAAAAAACAGCCCCCACCAGTACACAAACAAAAACACACCACCACCAGTAGCACAAACCAAAACAGCACCCCCCCAGTCACAAAACACAAACAGCACCACCCCCGTAGCAAAACAAAAACAGCACCACCCCAGTAGACAAACCAAACAGCACCACCCCCATACAAAAACCACAAACGCACCCCACCATAGCACAAACAAAAAAAGCCCCACCCCATAGCACAAACACAACAGCACCACCACCAGTGCACAAACACAAACGCACCACCACCAGTAGCAAAAAACACAAACGCACCACCACCAGTAGCACAAACAAAACACACCACCCCCGTAGCACAAACAAAAAAACGCCCCACCACCAGTAGAAAAACAAAAACAGAAACACCACCAGAGCAAAAAACACAAACAGCACCCCCACCAGTACCCAAAACAAAAACACCCCAGCACCGTGCAAAAACACAAACACACCCCCCACCAGTAGCAAAAACAAAACAGCACCACCACCAGTAGCACAAACACAAACGCACCACCACCAAGACAAAACAAAACAGCCCCACCCCCCCAGTACACAAAACAAACACACCCCACCGTACCAAACAAAACCCCCACCCCCAGTGACAAAACAAACAGCAACACCACCAGTAGCAAAAACAAAAAGAAACCACCCCCAGTAGCAAAAACAAAAAACCCCCCCCCATAGCAAAAACACAAACACCCACCACCAGTAGCAAAAACACAAAAGACCCCCCCAGTAGCAAAAACAAAAACAAAACCACCCCCAGTAGCAAAAAACCAAAACAACCACCCCCATAGCACAAACACAAAACGCCCACCACCAGTAGCACAAACACAAACAGCCCCAAACCACCGTAGCACAAACACAAACAGCACCACCCCCAGTACAAAAACAAAAAAAGCCCCCACCCCAGTAGAAAAACCAAACCCACCACCACCAGAGCACAAACACAAACAGCCCACCACCAAGCAAAAACCCAAACAGCACCACCACCAGTAACACAAACAAAACAGCACCACCACCAGTAGCACAAACAAAACACACCCCCACCATTACACAAACAAAACACACCACCCCCATTTGCACAAACACAACAGCACCCACCACCAGTAGCACAAACACAACAGCACCACCACCAAGCACAAACACAAACGCACCCCCACCATAGCAAAAACACAAAAGCACCACCACCAGAGCAAAAACACAAACCACCACCCCCAGTACACAAAAAAAACAGCACCACCACCGAGAAAAAAACACAAACAGCACCACACCAGTGCACAAACACAAACAGCACCACCACAGTAGCACAAACACAAACAGCACCCACCACCTAGCACAAACACAAAAGACCACCACCAGTAGCACAAAAAACAAACAGCACACCACCATAGCCAAACACAAAAAGACACCACAGTAGCACAAACACAAACAGCCCCACCACCAGAGCACAAACACAAACAGCACCACCACCATAGCACAAACACAAACAGCCCCACCACAGTAGCACAAACACAAACAGAAACCACACCAGTGCACAAACAAACAGCACCACCCCCAGTAGCACAAAACAAACAGCCCACCCACCAAGTAGCACAAACACAACAGCCCACCACCAGATAGCACAAACACAAACAGCACCACCACAGTAGCACAAACACAAAAGCCCACCACCAGTACACAACACAAACAGCACCACCCCCATAGCACAAACACAAACAGCACCCCCACCAGTAACAAACACAAACAGAAACCCCAAGTAGCACAAACACAAACAGCCCCACCACAGTACACAAAACAAACGCCCACCACCATAGCACAAACACAAACGCACCACCACCAGTAGCACAAACACAAACAGAAACACCCCCACCACCGAAACAGCACCCACACCAGTAAAAAATTAGCTATATCAGTTTTTTCCAACATCGTTCCTCATTCATATCGCCACACTGAGCCTAGTCATTATTTTGTAAAAAATTAAGACCGAAATACTCGACTAAGAGACACAAGAATAGAAAAAAAAATATGAACATTCTGCAGAGAAGTTCAAGGAAAATATTAAATGGTTCGAAGACATTACAAGTAAAAAATTTCACAATTTACTAAAAAAGGACCAGATACAATCGTTATAAACCTAGAGGATGAAGAGGTTAAGGGAAAGATAATAAATAATAGGTGTGACATGTAAGGGAGAGAATTGAGAGAGAGAGAGTAGAGTAGAGAGAGAGAGAGAGTGAGAGGAGAAAAGAGAGAGAGAGAGAGAAAAAGAGTTTTGCAGGATTCTGTAGAGGCACAGTGCTCTTACACCTTGAGTAATACCCACATTCTTGATTGCTGCGTCCCCTCTAATCTAACAACTTTTTGGCAGAACAGAGCAGACACTCATCTCCGCCCAAGAGTCCGTCCATTTCATCAGAGCCTTCAGCAGTAGAGGATGTGGGTGGTGTTACCGTTTTGTACACAACAAGACGGCAGAAAGAAATCAACTGCCTTGCTACATTCTCGAGAACATCACTTCCACGAGATCAAATTATTCCCTATGGATAACTTTGACTGGAACATTCGTACAGCAGAACATCGAAGAAATAAATTCAGCTGACTAAACGAAATCAATGGTCCAGACGACCCCAAACCCGTCATCCTGCTCCTATTTGTATGTCACATAAAAAACAAAATGTCATTTAATAAGATGAGAAGTAAAGTCAACCTTAAAAAAAGGGGCAAGAACCCTAACTTAACCTGTAAACCTCTTGAGGTGAAGAGAGGGAGGAAGAGAAAAAAAAAGAGGAAAAAAAAGAAAGAAAAAGACAGAAACAGAAAAAAGAGAGGTTACAATTTTTACAGAAAATGGACAAAAATAAGGTCTAAAACTCCATGATGGTTTGCTGGAGCAGTAGAAAAGAATGGAGATCATTGGAACTCGGGATGAGACTGATACCCTTTGGGGGGTAAATTTGATTAAAACTAATTTTGAAGAAGGTAGTAATCCCTGGAAACAAGGCGGTAAGGAAACAACGGCACTAAGTGTATCCTTATACTGGACAGTAGAGGCTGCAGCCCAAATACAAAGGCACCAGGATGCTCCCACTAATATGCTCCATTTTTGGGATTACCTGCCCGGTCTCATCTAGGGATCTTGAGAGAAGGAAGAAGGCCCTGACAAAATCTATTACAGCAAGCCTTCAACACCAGAAAAATATGGGTCCCCTTTACGTTATATAAAAGGGCCCAATGTTACAATTATACATTGGCTTCACTTCGCGGGAAAAACGAGAAAAAAACCAAAACGGGCAAACGGAACCCTTTTAATAACATCTCTTCAGTGAAATCATTCGTTCAATGACGGCAGGAACATGTTCATATCCCATAACATCATCGATGAAATGACTCAGTTGTTCAAATTAAATCGCTGGCCTACATGTGGATCTATCTTGTTCCTATTTGAAATTCTCAACAATAAAAAGGTTTTAAAATGAAGAAAGGAGGTAACGTCTAACTTTTCAATAAAAAGGGAAACCTCTTAAGAAAATTTACGGCAAAACCTTTGATAAAAGAATGAAAATGAGAGAATCACTCAAGTTGAACACATTCAAGAAGAGAGAGTCCAGCAGCATCTTGTCTGCTAACATTAAGGGTTTTATTACCACTGTTGGAGATTAAAGGGCGCAGTGAATACCTTACCTTCTTGACATGAATCGGTCGGTTAAGAAAAATTCAACAAGGACTCTGGAAAATTTTAATAAAATTGTCTGCTACCTCTAATGGATGCGGCAAGCCAGGCACGTTGATGAAAGGCATTGCCTTGGGCTTAAAGGTTTACTCACCCAATTATATTCTAATCCACTGAAAACGATGTTTTTCATGCAAATGCTCCATTTTAAGCGTGATCAATGAACAGACCTCAGTGGTTGCGAGCACATCCGTTAAACTTGCGATAATGTAGATCCCATATGCTTCAACATAAAATTCCAAATTATAATTTTTCAGGTCTGGACCAACATTTATTAGAGGCATTTTGATGAACTTCTTACTGTCTGATACAAATTTTTTTGAGAATATCTGGCTCTCTTCCCCTATTAGCAAAGAAAGTTTATCTTAAGTCATATTCACTTTCAAACTTCTTATTTATATTGACTCCTCTGATCACAAAGCCATTTTATAACACTAAAGATTTCAAAAGAACGAGGTAAAAAATCATCTCACACAACCTGACAAAGTATACTGGCCAGCCTGTACTCAAGAGCTTGATCAAAATCAATTTAATGCTTTCATGCACATTAATTTCTAAAAAAAATACTGTTAAAGATAAACCTTATGTGTACTTAGTCAAAAGCATTTGAAAAAAATATGTCATATATTTTGCATTAATTCTCTGAGTCAGAAGTATTCAAAGCTGGAATCTTACAAGCAGAAAAATAAATAATTGGCCATTGTGTGATAAGGACATTTATCGTTTATGTTTTTATATACATTTTATTCTTACAATAAGTGTTCTAGGTAGGAAGGAGTGTGGACGTGTATTTTCGTGGATGTTTGTAATTATATACTTTTTCCTGTCTATTTCATATATAGACTTGTGCTGAGGTTTGGGTCACACAGTATGACTCTGATGCAAATTTTCATGTTTGCCCATTGGCTGTTTATCCTGATGTACTGTGTTGTTGTGACAGTTTTTCTGACAAATCATTTTTAATCTCTCAGTCAGTTGTGTTCAAGTCTTACCCAGGCAGTGGCAAGGTGGTGGTGCCACCTGAGAGTCTTTCTCAAAGCAAGCTGTCGCGTGAATCTTCAGCTGGGTTGCTTGAGGCCTTTTCCCAGCGAGCTGGTGTCTTGGCTTTTTTTTTTTTTTTTTTTTTTTAACCTTTACAATCAGCAGTTCGTTGCCAGTCGTTCATGCTGCTGCAGACACCAAAGTAGTTAGGTAGTTAGTGGGTATTTGGGTTTTGGGTGTCGTTCCATTTAGCTTTGCTGGGTTAGCATCTTGTGTTGAAGGTGAATCATGACCGGTCTCTTTGTGTACCAAGTTTGGTTGTGGCATTCTCCATTACATTTAGACTTAAACATTCGCATGCTCACACTTACTTGTGTTAAGTACAGAGAGGTTTTTTGTGGAATTTCTTTTAAATTAATTACATTTTTTCATTATGCAAGCCTTTAGCGCTCAGGAACTAGCACAACATTTATTAATGAATTCTGCACCGACAAGTTTACAAATTTAAGAACTCGTACAACATTGGGTATCTTATTTTGTAGACAGTTAACCAGTAATTTTATCAACCAACAGAGACATAATGAAACCTGAGGAAGTAATCAGTCCTCATCCTTGCAATTATATATACAGTGGAATGGTGAGATAATCAGTCCCCCAGACTAGGAGCAGTTATTCGTACCGATGTCTAGTTTAAAATCTAGTTAGGTACCTGAATTATACCTGTTTTTAGGCTAAGGACGGGATTACCCACATTTTTTACTAACTTTTTGTAATAAACCATACCACGGGCGGGATTGAACCCCGGGGTTTCAGAGAGTCTAAAAAACTCCAGACCGTCGTTAGATTTCGAGGATGAGGGACTGATTACTTCCATTTTTAAAGTCTTCTGTGTACTCCCTGTATCAACTGAAAAAGTTACTGGATGGCTAAACGTCTACAAAATAAAGATGACAGATTTTTTGCAGGGTTTTCAATTCAATCAAATATAGTTGTTAGTGTAGGGGGACTAGGGGCTACAGGGCATGCAGTCCCCAGGAACAAACAAAACACCACAAATAAAACACCCACCAATGAAAAAGAATAAAAAAAGGAAATGTGTCTAGGGCCCTATATATTTAAACAACAAAAATAAAATTTCAGTGAAATCAGGCCACGCCCAAATCTGGGCCCAGACAACACCCCTCCCCAGTGAGGGCCTCGAAGATGGGAAGGGGGTGACGCCCGACCCAATGCAAATGCCGCTCCCAGAACATTTGATATTGGGTAGACCATTCTGAAAACACTGGGAAAGTAAATAAAGCTAAAATGTTAAAAAATATATATAGATGGAAATCCCCGAAGCACACTTACCATGCCCCAAGATGCAAAGAGCAGGAAGGATTGTGAAATAACCAACACATACAGGGCGCCCCAAACTAGTAGCCCTTCTAGAGAGCGGTATCCCAACAGCGAGAAACTAGAGAGAGAAAGTTTACGATCTCTTTTTTCCCTCCTGCCTCGCAGACCCCAGGGTCACATAAATCGATTAACTATCCGGCTTCACCAAATATATTTCCTTTCCCCCATTTGAGAGCCCTGAACTTTTAAAGCATTGTACGCTCTCTCCCGATTCGCCCTCCTCACCAGTTCAGGGCGATTGAAGTGGTAACTCGGGTTATATCAGTTTTTTTTCCGAATCCATTCAAGAATTACAGGGGTACGGCTCAAAAGCACAGAGAACAGAAAACTGTCTGCAGAGACCTGGGTGTCCAGAATGTCAGGCTTGCGGGAGCGGTTTTAAGGGGTATACAAGCTTCTCTCAGTCCCGATACCCCCCGGTCTCAACTGCCCGTACGCAGATTTGACTGGCCATCGTGCCTTAAGACACGCCGGTGTTTCTAGGCCTACTTGCAAAAAAATAAACCAGTAGGCCAAATACATTGACAAAGTTGGGATAGCCCTGGCACCAATTCGTCCCTAAAATGCTTCAGATGAGTTGAAAAAACTGCCACTTTGAACCTGAATGGCATGGACAATTCTGTTCCCCTGTTGGACAACATCGGTGAACAGATGGAACATTCCACGTTGACATGAATTTTTGATTCTGGCAGGTCCTGCTAACATTGCCATCTTGCCTTCGATTGCAATTCTCTGGCTCCCAACGAGACAGCCTCAACGATAGAGGTGAGCAATGAAACAAGTCGCAAACAAGACTGCAAAAACAAAATCGGGTACAGCCAATCCTCCGTCCACGATCTGCGCTGAAATATCGAAAATGGGGTATCGTGTGACAGATGAAGCCATTAGCGAGTGCTCTGGGCATCTCTGCCGATCAAACTTTCCCAGCTGCATCTAAACACCCTGAGGACGAGGTAGTTGGCGAGGGGTTTAGTAAACCCAAATATTGCTGTATGAGTAATATTCAGGTGTGGCTACAGAGGGACTTCCTTGATGTTGCAAAGTCTTTCTTCTTAAAGGGAGCCATAAGAAAATTCCCTGCTACAAGGGAACCCCTTTGTAACAGTACTCATTAGTGGGATTTAAAAGTGTAGATGGGGATTTCGTTAAACTAGTGTGGCATATCACTATCAAATCCAGTTTCTTCCTGTGTTTATTAATGTCGAGGCTCATTGATCAGCACCTTCCAGGGTTAACTTGAAGACCACCTCCAGCCAGGGTATTGAATACGACGTCAAAGGACTGGATACCGACACTTGGTTTTCACTTCCAGAACCGTTAATACACACACTTTTTTGCTTAAATTCACATCTACCCTCAATTTCCTTGCACTGGTGATAGCCTCATTGATCACAAGGTTAAAAACAAAAGGGAAAAGATCTTGCTTCACTCCAGTGTGTTTAGGGTCTACTAGGAGGTCTTCCTCTGGGCAGTGATTATGGTCATGGCACCACTGAAGCCCAGCATAATCAATGTCTTGACAGGAACTGACAAGTCTTTCCTAGATATGCATCGGGTTTATGATGGTATGTAACACTGCCAAAAGCCTTACTCTATCTAGGAAAGCAAGGCGTGTCGCATGGTCAAGCCTTACCCAGGAACACGTCTAATATCATAACCAGGTTTTTAGCATTCCCGTCCGTTAAGTTGAATGTTTTCTGTCTATTTGGGGATATTGGCGGCTCGGGAGATTCTGGGTGCTTAGAATCTTAAGAAACATCCTTACTAAGAGTGAAGACAAGCTGATTGGTTTTGTAGTTACTTGGCTCTGAAGGGTTTGGCAATTTAGGTATTGCAATAGTCCTCTTTTTTGCAAAGAAAAAAAGTTTCTGGCCTGTCAGCTTTGTGATGATCCACAAAATTAATATACTTAAAGGGGGAATGCCATTCAAAAACATACCCAGCGGGGGAAAATCAGGTCATAGGTCCCAAGGTTTGTACCATAGCCAGTGCCACAATAATTCCATCCAACATAGGTTGATTTCACACCTGGGGTTAGCAAAAGCACCCTGGCCACAAAGCAATTTTACACTCCCGTCTGGCCCACGAACTGTCAAGTCCTTCCGCCGTCCAACAGGCTTGCGTTACCCTGCAAATAAACCATACCCCCGTGCGATTGCCCCGTCTGGGCTCAAACTCAGCCCGCCGCTTAACAGCTAGAAAAAGATTACCAAACCCGAGTTCTCTTAAAAATTCATTTGGGTCCAACCTGTGCAATCCATGGTGTAGAAATATACCTGTGGAAGAATCTTTAGTAGCTGGAGTTTAGGCGACCTTGAGTTTAGCTCTTACCGGGTCAATGGCCGGGGTATGGTATTTGCAATCTCATTACGATTTCTTAAGTCATGTTACGGCTGAGGAAACTAGAGTCGTCACGGCCAAAGCTACTGAAAATTCGTCTGTAAAAATCATTTGTGGTCCAGAGGTGCTGTGCTAACCTTCCTAGGTGTAGAAATACCTAGTTGATGAATCTTAATGTGGCAGCTGTCTAAATGGTTAGCGCGAGGCTGGAGTTTTTAGACTATGACCGCGGGTTCCCAAACCCGGCCGGGGGTTGGAATGCACAATTTAAAATCTTAACAGGACCCCGATCAAATTTTTCACCAATAGCGACAATTAGTCTGGTCTGGGCGAGGTATTTATACTTTTAAGTGAAAATTCCTATAACTTAAATGGCACTTCAAGTTGGGGGTTTGATTAGAAATGCCATGATACAATCCCTCCGGGGAAGTACAGACTTACCTACCCCCTTGGTGCAAAATTGTCACATACAAATAGCAGTCCTGATTGTGCGGTAGTTTCCAATTTCAGGTTTTAGAAAAATTACCTCATTCCCGTTTTTTTTGTCTGTTTGCACACGTGGCAATTACATCATGGGCCTCAAAAGGAGAAAGATTGTCACTTGGTTTTTCTCGAAATAAGCTTCGTAGCCTGATTTCCTCATTGCCCTTTCTCAATGTTTCCTTCAGGGAAAAAAGTTACGTCACGGAACGTCTAATGTACGACTTTACAAAATTCTTGAAGGGATACATTTTCCCAACGAGTAATGGGTTTTTCGGATAAATTTACCTATCTCATTCCTTCAAAACCCACTTAACCCCTGAAGGGGCCGAGAAACAAAGAAGTCACTTGTAGGAACGCACAAAATGAGTAAAAAGTCTAGTATTTTTTTAGACATTAGATGAAAATGATAATTTATTTTGAGAAATTAGATTTTTAAGGAAATACCAACATTGATTCATTAGAATACAATATTGTGTAATTTCATTACTTACATTCATTTTTGGAAAATATAGTACCTAAAAATTCCCGGACGGGTTAGAACCCTTTATGTCTGTGAAACTAATGGTTTAATTGGACATACACAAAAAGTTTGTCCAATTATATATTTCACACCAAGGCAGGTTAGTAAGGGAATTGTGTCCAAAAAGCAAGCCTTTTACAACGTCCCAAACTGGCCGTAAATCTAGCTCAAGTTTAGTTTGTGAGACCCGTGGGGTTATCCACCTAAGGTTTTGTTTCTCTGTCATACGATTCCGGAGCTATTACCTTGAAAAATTATGTTGTATTTTGTAGGAATACAATATAATATCTGTTATTAGTGTAAAGTTTACGATAGGGTAAATTTATGTTGTGATTTTAATTTTGAAAGAGAATACGGAATGGTAAAAATTCTATTTAACTATTTTTATTTACTCGGGGCCAATGAAATAAACTTGCAATGTCAGTTTCCCTTTTTTTTTTAGGACCATGGAGTGTCTAACAGGTTTAGAATTAATGATTGAGTACAGTTCCTTATGTTAAGGGGTAATTGGACTTTGTCCGGGTTTCTCTTCTAACTTTAAAGGGTCTTATGTATATTTCAACTATATTTGGATCTTGTGAACTGTATTTGCTAGGCATTACAAAGAAAATTTCCCGGAAAAGTGTAAAGCATGTGGATTTTTTGATTCCACATGAATATTGCGTAATATTGTGTAAAATTCCCACGTTGTTTGACTTCTAATTACTTAAAGTCGGGGAAAATGAATTAAAATGCTAGCAATGTAAAGGGTTTTCTTCGATTTAGGACCTCTGTTTTCCTAATCAATTTAAATTCGTTATTTGTTTTACATGTTCCTTTTTTCAATTGATTCATTTTCCATTTATCTTCCCCTCTTTGGAAGGGACTTGGTTTGTCTTTAATATTTCATCTTGTGAACTTGTTTTGAAATTAAGTTCCTCCACAGGTTCAATTGTGATAAAATATTTACTTATTGTAATTTGCAAACCCTCTTCTAAGTTTAAGGCCAGGGATACAGAACTGATACACGTAAAGATACCCTTGCTCCAGTTCTAACCCTCAACTTTGGTATTTTAGCCATTTCATACACCTGCCCATTGTTGGGTAAAACACTAGTGGTTTGGTTCAACGTTTTCACCCTTTAAATTATCTTTGAGAATTAAAGCGCTCTGTTTGACCTCGTGGTAAAATTTAAATTTGGGTTATTCATTACGGCCTGATACAAGTGATGTCGTGATTCATTTAGAAATTATTGTAAAAGGCCAGGTTAAATACTAAGTATCCTCAGAATAGTTGGCAACAAGCAATATGCCCCTATGTTTGCAAAACAGTTGTGGGTTTCGTTTAAAACCGACGTCCACGAGAACGAGCGTCCTAACTCGGACAAGTGGAATTTGATCATTTCAACGATCTTAAATAATAAACCTACAGCCATTATACACTAATGAAAATGGTCATTCAAGTCGTAAATAAAATTATTGAAGACAATCTAGGTATGAGTATCCTACGGTGTATTTTATTGAGATCCATGGCTAAACGGTGAATGAGAGATAAGAAGGCCTACACGAACAATTATTACTTCAAAATTACTTAAACCTCGGCTATGCCAAACCATCTCTTTGAAAAAAATCCATACTTTCCACATTTTTGGCTAATCAATGAGGGTTTTTTAAGAAACCCAGTATGAAAATTTTTTGAGTAAAGTAATTTTTAAAATTCATTGTAAACATTTTTTTCATTTTCCAAATGACTAAAACCCCTTAGGAATATGACCAAGGATCGATTAGCACCAAATAAACATTATAATCAAAACTAAGCGCTAAACTTTACGAAGGGTCAAACACACTTCAGAGTAGAGTGCACGTTCAATCTGTTTTAATCGTGACCAGCAATGGTGGGAAGCAAAAACAGAGGATAGTTAGTAAGAGCGGGCGAGGAGCCAACCAAAGTATAATCAAAGGTGTTGTGTAATAAATCTGTTATTGTCCAAAAAGTTAAAGATGGGGCTGTT
Organism: Cherax quadricarinatus; assembly: GCF_026875155.1. Taxonomy (NCBI): domain Eukaryota; kingdom Metazoa; phylum Arthropoda; class Malacostraca; order Decapoda; family Parastacidae; genus Cherax; species Cherax quadricarinatus. The sequence goes on from NC_069419.1 coordinate 53,330,900, forward strand.
CAAAGGTGGGCCCTCAGCGAGGAGGGAAATAAAGTAAGGGTTGTAGAACAGTGACGAACGGAGTTTTAAATTTTCGTGCTTGCTGATAGACAGGACAGTCTAAAAGAATATGGCAAATGAAATTGGAACCTGATAATTCGCAGAGTGGAACTGGGCACCTCTCCACTAATACCCATGAATGAGCTTTTTTGTGCTCTATCGAAAGACGGGAAAAGATTAGTGTCCCAACAACACAATGACGAAGACCCGGAAATCCAAACTTTGGCTAGATAGAATGTTGATTTGTTACAAAAATCAAACTCAGACAACGTTGTTGCTAACGGTTGCGAAGGTAGCTACAGATTACAGCAAAATAGTCCGAGAATTGAATACCTCTATATGAAACTGAAAGGTCATGTACCGCAGACCGTGCAGCAGAGTTCGCCTGAACATCAACATGATCAGGGACGCAGCAGACGATTTCTTTGTTTTTGCTAGAAATGCAGCGCAACCAGAGTTCTATACGAAGAACTAGGGAATGAAGCGAATTAAATTTTTTGATAGCTTGTAAAGCACTAAAGGAGTTTGAGACTACCACAAATGTTGAGGGAGGCATAGATGCTATGCAGATAATTGCTATGATAATTTTTTACAGTTCAGCTGTGAAAATGCTACCTGACTAATAAATGACCTCGCACAACACTGTCCGGGAACACTGCTGCAAACCCGACACCGTCAGAGAATTTAGAACCATCAGTGTAAACTGCAACGGCAAGAGAATGAGACCTGGAAGTGGTTAAGGAAAAGGGAACGAGGAACAAATGTAGATATTTGAGCGAATGCACTATAAACTAGCTGCTCAAGCCGTGTTAATTGTAGTAAACACGTTCTCCACAAATATTTATCTCGACTTTATGGACGCCAATGATGGATGCCCGAGAAGAGGGTAGTCAACCTGGGAAGGTTTTGCCTGAAACTGCTAACCCCTTTTGCTAAGAATAGCAATCCCCGGGTGATATGCTAAATTCCCACGGGCAGAGGTTGGTGGAGTCTCTCTCCTTGTTGGAACCGAACCGTCACCAGCTCTGGATTGTATACCGTCACCCGACTCGTGATCGTACAGATACCCAACCGGAGACAAAATTCACGGAACCTGGGCTCATAGCACACAGTTTGGTATAAAACAATTATTGATACGAGAGACTTCGCATGTGTAATTTAATATTATATAATGTCAACATATAATATTTTACAATAATAACTGCACAATAAATATATCCGCACAATAAAAGTCCTGGAAATATTAATAACATTACTGTTCTTTCACTCTACTGATGTTCAGCGCTTAGCTAAATCACCAAAGAGAGAGAGAGAGAGAGAAGAGAGAAGAACCGACAGAGAGAGAGAGAAGGAGGGGGGGAGAGAGACCGACAGAGAAGAGAGAGAGATGAGAGAAGAGAGGGGACCGAGAGAGAGACCGAGAGAGAGACCGACAGAGAGACCGACAGAGAGACCGACAGAGAGAGAGAGAGAGAGAGAGAGAGAGAGAGAGAGAGAGAGAGAGAGAGAGAGGAGAAGAATCTCATTGAAAATGCAACATTCACTGTCTTCTGACATAAGTATACATATATGCAGATTCATGCATAAGGAGTGGGAACGAGAATATAACAAGGGAGCCTAACCAAATTTTCCTGCAGAATAAAGACACTAGAGCATGAAAGTCTGAGTGAATATTTGGGTATAAACTAGAAGAGAATAATTCATTTAGTCTGTTCTGAAACTAGGCCGAGCGTTTTCCACTGTATTAAAGTTCGTTCATTTATTAAGTTTAAAACATGTCGACTACAAGATTCAACGTGAGGCTTCTCGTCGTCTGTACACCGCCAAAGAAACCTTGATCCTAAAGGTTTCAATTCTCCCTATATACACTCGGAGACATCTCTCAAAGGGAAGCACTGAACCCTTACAGCTGATCCAGGTGGAGGGTAGCTCCAATTCCTTGGATAAAGAACTCTTCAACAGCATTAAACTTGTATAACAAGATGTAGTAGGTGGGACGTACCACCTTGAATATCATTGATGGTGGCAGGCAGACGGTGGAGACCTTGACGGTGGCAGGCAGACGGTGGAGACCTTGACGGTGACAGGCAGACGGTGGAGACCTTGACGGTGGCAGGCAGACGGTGGAGACCTTGACGGTTTGGGAGGCAGAGTGGAGACCTTGAAAGGTGGCAGGCAGACGGTGGAACCTTGACGGTGGCAGGCAGACGGGGGAGACCTTGACGGTGGCAGGCAGACGGTGGCCCACCTTGGGCGGTGGCAGGGAGACGGTGGAGGACCTTGACGGTGGCAGGGAGACGGTGGAGACCTTGACGGTGGCAGGCAGACGGTGGAGACCTTGACGGTGGCAGGCAGACGGTGGAGCCTTGACGGTGGCAGGCAGACGGTGGAGACCTTGACGGTGGCAGGCAGACGGTGGAGACCTTGACGGTGGCAGGCAGACGGTGGAGACCTTGACGGTGGCAGGCAGACGGTGGAGACCTTGACGGTGGCAGGCAGACGGTGGAGACCCTTGACGGTGGCAGGCAGACGGTGGAAGACCTTGACGGTGGCAGGCAGACGGTGGAGACCTTGACGGGGCAGGCAGACGGTGGGACCTTGACGGTGGCAGGCAGACGGTGGAGACCTGACGGTGGCAGGCAGACGGTGGAGACCTTGACGGTGGGAGGCAGACCCGGTGGAACCTTGACGGTGGCAGGCAGACGGTTTGGAGACCTTGACGGTGGCAGGCGACGGTGGAGACCTGACGGTGGCAGGCAGAAAGGTGGAGACCTTACGGTGGCAGGCAGACGGTGGAGAACTTGACGGTGGCAGGCAGACGGGGGCGACCTTGACGGGGGCAGGCAGACGGTGGAGACCTGACGGTGGCAGGCAGACGGTGGAGACCTTGACGGGGCAGGCAACGGTGGAACCTTGACGGTGGCAGGCAGACGGGGGACCTTGACGGTGGCAGCAGACGGTGGAGACCTTGACGGGGCTGGCAGAACGTGGAGACCTGGACGGTGGCAGGCAGACGGTGGAGACCTTGACGGGGGCAGGCAACGGTGGAAAACCTTGACGGTGGGAGGCAGACGGTGGAGACCTTGACGGTGGCAGGCAGAAAGGTGGCAGGCAGACGGTGGCAGGCCCGACGATGGAGACCTTGACGGGGGCAGGCAAACGGTGGCAGGGAGACGTGGCAGGGAGACGGGGGCAGGGAGACGGTGGAGACCTTGACGGTGGCAGGCAGACGGTGGAGACCTTTACGGTGGCAGGCAGACGGTGGAGACCTTGACGGTGGCAGGCAGACGTTGGAGACCTTGACGGTGGCAGGCAGACGGGGAGACCTTGACGGTGGCAGGCAGACGTGGAGACCTTGAAAGGTGCAGGCAGACGGTGGAGACCTTGACGGGGGCAGGCAGACGGTGGAGACCTGACGGTGGGAGGCAGACGGTGGGAGACCTTGACGTGGCAGGCAGACGGTGGAGACCTTGACGTGGGAGGCAGAAAGTGGGAGACCTTTACGGTGGCAGGCAGACGGTGGAAACCTTGACGGGCAGAGACGGGGGAGACCTTGACGGTGGGAGGCAGACGGTGGAGACCTTGACGGTGGCAGGCAGACGGTGGGGACCTTTACGGTGGCAGGCAGAAAGGGAGACCTTGACGGTGGCAGGCAGACGGGGGAGACCTTGACGGGGGCAGGCAACGGTGGAGACCTTGACGGGCAGGCAGACGGTGGAGACCTTGACGGTGGCAGGCAGACGGTGGACCTTGACGGTGGCAGGCAGACGGGGGAGACCTTGACGGTGGCAGGCAGACGTGGAGACCTTGACGGGGGCAGGCAACGGGGGAGACCTTGAACGGTGGCGGCAGACGGTGGAGACCTTGACGGTGGCAGGCAGACGGTGGAGACCTTGACGGTGGCAGGCAGACGGTGGAGACCTTGACGGTGGCAGGCAGACGGTGGAGACCTTGACGGTGGCAGGCAGACGGTGGAGACCTTGCGGGGCAGGCAGACGGTGGAGACCTTACGGGGGCAGGGACGGTGGAGACCTTGATGGTGGCAGGCAGAGGTGGAGCCTTGATGGTGGCAGGCAGACGGTGGAGACCTTGATGGCGGAAGGCAGACGGTCATCTACATGGTAACACACAGGTAGGCGGTGACCTTGGTGGCAGGCAGGCGGTGACTTTCATGGTGGAAGGCAGGCAGTGACCGTGATGGTGAAAGCCAGGCAGTGACCGTGATGGTGAAAGCCAGGCAGTGACCGTGATGGTGAAAGCCAGGCAGTGACCTAGATGGTGGGAGGCAGGCAGTGGCCTTGATGGTGGAAGACAGGCAGCAGTGACCTTGGTGGCAGGCAGTGACCTGAGGTGGCAGGCAGTGCCCTTGATGGTGGCAACAGTGACCTTGATGGTGGCGGGCGTGACCTGTGGGGGCAGGCTGACCTTGATGTGGCGGGAAGGCTGGATTTTAAAACAAAAGAAGCGAAAAACCCAAAAAGGGCAACACGCTGCAGGGGGGGAAAGGGAAAGCGAGGTTTTGGGAGGCAAAAGGGGAGGGAGATCAGAGGTTACAGAAAACAGCGGGGGGGGGGATAGTAGGGGGTGGGGGTACAAGATTTGAAGAAAAAAGGGGCTAAGGACAAATTGTTAAAGTCATCATTTTTTTTTCAAAAAGTCAAAGAGTCTGGATGAAAGTGGTCCATCAGCGAGAAGGGAGGGAAAAGAGAGACGCGGGCGAAGACGACGACGGAGGTAAATTCGGTGCTGTTGATAAAGGGGGCATCCAACAGAATGTGGCACTGAAAATGGAATTTGGCAATTCTCACAGAGAGGGAGCGGGGCGCCTCCCCATGAAAATTCCAGAGTAAGACGATATGGGCCAATGCAAAGGGGGAGGATATCTCCCAACCCTCGACACGGCGTAAAAGAGGCCAGAAACCCTATCCCGGGTTTAAATAATTGAAGTTGTTGCCGGCAAGTAGACCAACGTTTTTTCCCAAAGGGGTGTGAAGGGGGGAAATATTCGCAAAATACCGAAATGAATACCTCACATGAAACTGGTAGGTCATGTACTGCTGACCGCGCAGCATGTCTGCCGTTTTTTCCCCTTACATCAACTCCAGGACCCAACAAAAAACAATATCTCTAGTTGGAAAAAAGCCGTACCCAAATTTGGATACGGAGCTAAGGGTGGGGTGTATAATTCTGTATAGCCTGAAGCACTAAGGGGGTCTGAACAACCCACAAATGTGAACAGGATAGAAAGCAATACGGGTAAGTGCTGTAAGGATGGCATAAATTCAGCAGTAAAAATTCTACCGAAGAATAAATGCCCTTGTCGACGCTGCCGGGAAAAACTGCTGCGAACCAACGCCTCAAAGACTTAGACCATCTGTGTACACAGCAAAGGCATAAAAGAGTGAAAGTGGTCAAGAAAAAGAGGCGGAAGTGACCATAGACATTGGCTTTCGAGCAAGGAGAGAGAAAAAACAGACCAGAAAACGGAACTTCCCAGGGGGGAGGCAAAAAGGGGAAAGCACATGTACATGGAAAGGGGGTAATTGAAGAGAAGACAAATCGAATGAAGGCGAAGGAGAGGGACAGAGTAAACAGGGGGGCGAACAAATAAAAAATTCTACAATATCAGTACCATTCATAAAGGAAGGATTTCGGGGATCAAAGTGTGGTACATAGTAGCGAAGGCAATGGGCATCAAGGCGATCGGATAAGGAGGAACTTCGCTTCTGCATAGAGGCTCTCGACAGGGGGGAAAACAAAAGCACCAAGGGATAAACGAATCCTTTTGGATAAGGGGTTTAAGGCAAGAGAGTAAAATGCCCGAATAGATCTGGGCCCCTAATCAAGTTTCCCCATAAATAAGGTGGAATGTAGGCGAAGGGGGTTCGACGATCACTCCCCAGAAAAAATGACAAGGGTTTTAAGAAGGTTTTAGCCCTGTGACAAGTTGCCCAGAGAGGGAATTGAGGTTTCCAGGGTAACCTACGTCAAAGAGGGGGGCCCAGAAAAATTGACTGACACGTTCAGAGATACGGACCAAAGTACAAAGGATGATCGGAGATGACAGAGCGCTAGTGAAATAATTTGTGGGTTTTATGCGGAAAATTTAAACCCACTTGGTGGCCCAATTGGAAACACGGTCGACTGCACGGAAGAAACTGTAATGAGGTACAGTCAGCGCCTCACAGGCAAACGAAGTCATCAACATAGAGTGAGACCAAAAATTTTATGGAAACTAGAGGGCCCAAAACATTAAAAGCAAGGAGAAAATGTTGTCTCAGAACACATCCCCGGGGGACACCTTTGCTTGGAAAAGTCTGGGGAGGCACATTATTAACCCGAACACGGAAATGCCTGTCAGTTAAAAAGTTCTTAAGGAAGGATGGTAGATTGCCTCGAAGGCCTAAGGAGTGGGCTTGGGCTAAAATATTATACCTCCAAGTTGTGTCATATGCTTCTCAAGGTCAAAAAGTATGGCAATAACTGAGTGGTTATTCGCAAGGCATTACGAACATACGTATCCAAGCGTAGTAAGGGGTCTATGGTAGAACGTCCCTTACGAAAGCCATATTGACGAGTGGAGAGACTGTTGTGTGTCTCTAAATACCTCACTAAACGTCTATTTACTAGGCGTTCCATCACTTTGCAAACTGCACTGGTAAGAGCAATGGGACGATATGGGAGGTTTCATGTCCCGTAGTCCCTGGTTTGCGGAAAGGGAGAACAATGGCGGATTTCCACAGCTGTGGAAGAACTCCTTGTGACCAAATAAGATTGTAAAGGCGTAATAGGACTGCAAGGGCTGACTGATGTAAATATTGTAGCATACAATATAAAATGTCGTCGGGCCCATGCCCGATGATGGGCAAGCTGAGATTTTTTGTTGCCTCCAGTTCTTGAATGAAAAAGGCACATTATACTTTTTCTTCTCTGAAGAAGAAAAGTCCAAGGTGCAACTCTCGGGCAGATTTTGAGGAAAGAAATGAGGGGCATAGATGGAGTCCCTGAGAAATACGGACCAGATGAATTGCCAATTTCATTGGCAACATCTTGGGTTTGCTATAACAACACCGGAAACCCGCAGAACAGGACCGGTCAGGAGAATATTTACCACTCAGTTTTCGTACTTTTTTCCAGACTGCACTCGCCAGCAAGTGCGTTTAGCGTCACGGATGACATGGCGAGCGATCGCACGCTTCTGCTTAAAATCAAGAAGTCTCTCTGTGTTTCCTATTGTCCCGGGTACCTGCCCCATGCAGCGCGTTTCAAATGTACTGCACGAGCACAAGCAGAGACCACCAAGGCACGCATTTCTGAGAATGCCTGCCCAAAGTTTGGGGTATAGAATGAGAAGCTGCGGTTAAAACGGAGGATGAGAAGGGGTGTAAAAGCTCATTGATGGAGGACAAGATGGAACCTCTCTAAAAACAGTTGGGTGTGAGTAAAGGTTCCAATTCCCTGATCAAATTGCCAGCGTGGGATGCGAAGAGGTGGTGAATATGAAGGGGAAGTAAGAATGTTTGGGGAAATGATCGCTGTCATGTAATCCGGAAGAACAGACCAAGTGAAGTCTAAGGCGGCGGAGGAAGACAGACTGAGAATCGATGCAAGAGAGAGTGTGAGTCCAAGATCAAAATGGGTGTGAGTACCTGTATTTATAACATGGAGGGGGTGGTGGCAAGAAAAGCCTCTAACTGAATGCCAGGGGAATCACAGCGAGAACCCCCCCCCCAGAGGAAATGGTGGGCATTAAAATCACCAAGAAACAGAATCGGTTGGTGGTAATGACGAAACAAAAAAGGGCAATATCCGGAATAGATAATGCCCAGAAGGAAAAGAGATATAAAAACAGAGTACATACCACCTATGCAAGGGGAAATACGGGCTGCTGTGAATGCAGCGAAGTACGAACAAATAGCTGAGTACAAATATCAGTGCGTAGAAGAAGGGAAACTTTCATTAAAGGTTTCCCATCAGGAAAAGGATCTGAAAAATACAATAAATATATCCTGAGATGGGAGTGATAACAGCAGAGTGTAATTTTGGTTCCTGTAAGCAAACACCAACGGGGGAAAACTGGGAGAGTAATATCTGAAGCTCACCCCGATTACCCCTGAGCCGCGTATAATTCCACTGTAAATAGGCCATGTTTGGGCAATGATAAAGATACCTGAAATCCGCAGGTAAGGGTTCCTTTTGGACTAGAGGGTTAGAAAAGTCCACATGCGGAGGCAGGGGAAAAAACTTTCAACAGCAAAGGGAACGGTACGCTGTGAAGAAAGGAGTTGCGCAGATGGAGTAGAGGAGAGAGAAGGAGTGGAGGGTGGATCATGTCCATTGATGGTTTGGTCTCTCCAATATTTCAGAGACTGCTTCAAGTGTTTCAGAATTCAGATACGTCGTAGGGGAGACAATATTGGAAATGGTAGGGGGGGAAATGAGTAAAGTTTGGAACTGTAATGAACTGAAACCAAGGTAGGGGGGGGGCGAAAGGGTGGAGGGAACGGGAGAAGCGGGGAAGGGACAAAAAGGGGCAGAAACCCTGGGAGGTGGCAGAAGAGGAAGAAATTTTAAAAGGGAACAGGGGGGGAAAAGGAAAACAGTACGAGGGGGAAAGGGTGAACCTCTACACTTGAACAGAGCCAGTGAGAGGGGGAGAACCAGGTACAGAGACAGGGAAGGGAAAATGAGGAGGTGGAAGATGGGTAGGAGGTGTAACGGACCTTTTCTTGACTTTTGAGAATAAAAGGACGATTGGGAGGAGGTGTCATACGAGATCTCGTCGCTACTGAGGCTTGGAGAGAACACGAAGAAGCGAGATCAGACTGAGACGTTGAAGTAGGGACGTCTGAGCCGAGGACAGCAAAAGAATTAGCTACAGGAGTGACTAGGGGAGAGGTAACCACAGAGGTGGTGCAGAAGATGGATACCAGAAGTGGGGGACGTTTTTGAAACACGGAATAAGAAACACGATGTAGTCTCCCTGGAGGCGGAGATGAGAAACTGCCACGGCATAAGGAGACCTTCTGCCTCTTTGAGGTAAGGGATTTCCCGCTCGTTTAAGTAGACTTGACAATGCGAGAGTACGAAGGGTGAGCCTCATGACAATTAAGGCAAGAGGGAGGTCGATTGCAAGACGTATAGAACGATCATCGGGCACCACAGACTGGGCATTCGGTGAAAAGATCTGCAATATTTCGCTGGATGGCCAAATCGCCACAATTTCTACACTGTTGCGGTGTAGGGATCACCTTTCGAACTTGTAACCGATGTCCTGCTACATAAAACTGAGGATGGGAGTTCACGGCTTCAAAAGTTAACGAGCCACATTGCTAGGTATCGTCTCCCCCCCCGCGGGAGAGAACGTAAGTGTCTACCTTGAGGAATTTGGGGGATCTTGGAGTTCCAGCTGTTCAAGAATGTCAGTGCCACATGTCCCGGAAATTTTGTTGAACTATGTGTATTGGGCAGAATGACGGTACCACTAAAAAGAATTGAGGAATGATGCTTTTCAATAGTTTACAGGAACATATCGATATGGGAAAGACGAGAAAGCTCAGAGGGCCCGGGTAGCATTCTTACGGTGATGATGCGCAACCGCTCTTAAGAGCATGAAAAAAAATATCTTTACCAACATGGGGTAGGTGCCTTGCCAATACTGTGGTCAGAAAGATAGGCAGTAAGAAAGTCGTCGTAAAGTGAAGAATTTAGTCCATTGTGCAGTCTGAAACTGAGTGTGGAAAGGTAGTGAAAAGGGCGTGTCGATCTTTCTGAGAAGAACGAGAAGGTGGAGAAGTATCATCAGCAGGTTTAATTGTCGTTTGCGTTTAGGCGTGGGGCCAGAGTTGGTCCGACGTGGAACGGGGCCGGGGATTCGAAAATTGCTGCACCGTAGAGGGAGAGGCTGGAAGCATAGTCAGAGGAGAGCGAAGGTCTGATAAATCGAAGGAGTCAGTCGAGGCCTCAGTACCTGAAGCGGGTGAGGAAACAGCACCGGCAAGAGGTACAGAGGCATGAGGAGTGTCCAGAGAGTGGTCCAAAGACGAGGCGGGGCCAGAATGGGGTGTGGTATCAAGAAGGGGTCCGGGGGTAGCAGGTCCATGGACTAGGGCTGCCATGGTTAGGTTACTTCTCTCTTTTTGTTTTTAAGAAAAAAAAAAAAAGAAAATAAAAATAAAAAAAAAAGAATAAAAAAAGGGGACCGGGAGGGTAGTTCCTAGGAGGAATGAAAGGCCAGAAATCTCCCTCCGCGCCCAAGTGGAAACCCCAGCACCCCCAAGTAGCGCAGATGCAGCATGGAACCCGTGCCTACCCTACCCACATGCCATAAACCGGGAATCCGGATAGCAACCTCACATCTCCGAGCTAAACCTCGTGGACAAAAGAGAGGGCGGCCCCGGGAAAACCCGCCACAAAGCATACCTCCTTCGGCCACCACCCCCGGAATCCGAAAGGTGCTTCCAAGATACACCCGTCGCCCGAGAGAAAACCCAAAGCCACCCTCCGGGATACCGGAGAGGGATCAGGACATCCCCAGGCAATCCAGATTCCAAAGCAAACTACGCCAACCGCCAAAAACCTCAACGGAATGGGATGGACCCCGGTACCCTTTCCCCTACCTAGGGAAATAGCGGGCCTTTGAAAAAAAAAAAAAAAAAAAAAAAAAGGCCAAAAAGGAAGGGCAAAAGGAAGGGTGGGGAGAGGAGGGGGAAAGGAAAAAGGGGAGGATGGGGAGGATGGGGTAAAGGGGAAAGGGGGAAATTTGGGGGTAATTAGGTTCTGTCTGAGGAAGTAGACCGACAGGTCTAATTCCTCAGACCAAGAGCCTCTTCACCACGCCAAGGAGCCCCCCTTGAAGAGGAAGGCTGTGATAGCTGTAGGCTGACAGTGATCTCGATGTTGGAAAGCAGGTGATGACCTTCATAGTGGAGGGAACGTGGTGACCTTGATGCTGACAGATTTTGACATTGGTGTTGGCAGGCAGGTAGTGACCTAAGCGCAGACACTGACCTTCACTAGCAGTCGTGGTATGAGCGCTACTAGCGACCAGGTGGGTCACAACTGCTACCTTCAGTACCTCATACCACAACTGCTACCTAAAGTAGCAGTTGTGGTATGAGCACTTCTAGAGACCACCTGGTCCACAGACCGCACCCTCAGCAGCATTTGTGGTATAGCGCTACTAAAGACCACCTGGGGTCTCCACTGTTTGACGAGGGCAACATTGCACTCATGGTTTTACATTTCTCAAACAGCTCATGTTTTCACATTATGTTAAATTATTGTGGTGCTTATGTTAAAAATGTCAGCATTCATTGGGCTTTACTGCCGCTGAGATTTTGAACCGTGGGAGGGAAGGTGTTACTACGGTAGGGGAGATGTTACTGACTGCAAGACAGGCGACTCAGCAGCTACACTTACATCATTCGCAGCAGGACAATGAAGAGTTGCCACAAAATGAAGACACCCAGTCCAGAGATCCTGATAGCATAGTCGTTGGAGCAGTATTTATAACCTGGAGAGGATCGATGTCCCCAGAGTCATACAATCCTTAATAAGTACCTAAGGATTAGGTCTTCTAAGATCTAGTTGTATATAATAAAGGCCCTGGAAGGTTCGATAGTACAGTGGAGAATGCATTATCAGTGGAGTAGCCTAAGAGCCGTTTAGCCCCATTGCTACAGATTAACCGCATGTAAGGAGGGGTGGCATATGCCGTTTAGCCCCTCCGGAGAAGATTCTGCTGCTGGAATGGAGAAGACCAAACACATCCAGCCGTCCGAATCATTATTTTGTAGCGACACGTTCCATTTACGACTAAAAGGAGGAAAAAAATAGCGGGATGTTATTGGCGGTAGGGGGAGGGTGTTCTTGGCGGTAGGGAGGAAAAGGGGAGGAACCTTTGAATTATCTCGTCTTGGCCACCTGTCCAGAACAACCATTGGAGACCTGGGTGCATCAACATAAAATACAGATTCGAAAAGAGTGAGAACACGAACACACGAGCAATGTTGAACATGTCAATTCAGAGTTAACAAAACCTAAATGTAATGTTTGAAGAGGAATTACGACTATTTTACATAGCGTTTGAGACCATGGACATGTTGAACACTACAATGTTCAATGCTTGGTTAAATGCTAAAAATTATGTTTAGTGTTGCAGGCCGTGAACATGTTGAGTATTACTATGTTTAGTAGTCGAGGCCTTGAATATGATTAACGCTGTAATGCTTAGCGGTTAACGCCCAGAAAATGCTGAACATTGAAATGTTTAGTGAGTGAAGCCCAAAACATTATAAACATTGTAAGTTTTTAAGGATGGATGCTGCGAACTTGATAAACCTCTGAACATGATAAACTCTGTAATGTTTAGGGGCTGAAGGTCTGAACGTGAACACAATATTAGTTTTCAAGTTCAAGGCCATACCTGGTGAAATTATTATAATCATAATAAGCAGAGTTAACAAGACCTAAATGTAATGTAAGAAGAGGAATTACGACAATTTTACATAGCGTTTGAGACCATGGACATGTTGAGCACTACAGGGGTCATCCCACACACACTAATAACAACAGACATAGCCCCACTCCACAAAGGTGGCAGTAAAGTAATTGCGAAGAACAACAGACCGATAGCACTAACATCCCATATCATAAAAATCTTTGAGAGGGTTCTAAGAAGCAAGATTGCCAACCACCTAGATACCCATCAGTTACACAACCCAGGGCAACACGGGTTTAGAGCAGGTCGCTCCTGCCTGTCCCAGTTACTGGACCACTATGACAAGGTCCTGGATGCTGTAGAGGATAAACAAAATAGAGATGTAGTATATACAGACTTTGCAAAAGCTTTCGAGAAGTGTGACCATTGTGTAATAGCACACAAAATGCGGGATAAAGGATTAAGGGGAAAAGTTGGTAGATGGATCTACAACTTCCTAACAAATAGAACACAAAGAGTAATAATAAACAGAGTAAAGTCCCAGGCAGCCTTGGTAAAAAGTTCTGTTCCACAAGGCACAGTACTCTCTCCCATTCTATTCCTCATCCTCATTTCTGACAGAGATGTAAGCCATAGCTCCGCGTCTTCCTTTGCAGATGACACCCGGATCACCATGGCAGTGACCTCCATCGAAGACACCGCAAGACTCCAAGCGGACATCAACCAAATCTTCGAATGGGCCACTCAAAACAATATGCAGTTCAACAAGGAGAAATTTCAACTACTCAGATATGGAAAACTTGACGAAATTAAAAATGTGTCAGGGTATACAACAAATTCTTAGCATACAGTAGAGCGGAAAAGTAATGTGAAGGACCTGGAAGTGATAATGTCAGAGGATCTCCCCTTCGAAGACCACAGCAATGTATCTACCTCATCCACTAGAAAAATGATAGGATGGATAATGAAAACCTTCAAAACTAAGGACGCCAAGCCCATGATGATTCTCTTCAAATCGCTTGTCCTCTCTAGGCTGGAATACTGCTGTACACTAACGGCCCCCTTCAAGGCTGGTGACATTGCAAACTTGGAGAGTGTACAAAGAACTTTCACGGCACACAAGTGCGATAAGGCACCTAAACTACTGGGAACGATTGAAGGTCTTTGATCTGTATTTCCTGGAAGGCAGGCGAGAGAGATACATGATAATATACACTTGGAAGGTCTTGGAGGGATTGAATTTCACATGCAATGCTCCCTGAACGGCAGTTGCAAGAGCAAGCTTCGTTGAATCATCAACGGTACCACTTTTTAGCTTGATCTTTACACGATTTTCGTAGCTCATCGTGCAAGTCAAGGCGAAGACAACGCTGGTAAAGGTTCTCCTCCCCAACGGGGATCGTAGGGAGACAGAGTAAGTAAGGAGAGCTGCTATGATCTGCCGAGGCGAGAGTCAAAAGCAGAACCTTTTTCTTCTAACCTTTAAACCCTTCTCTTATCCGAATAGGCAGAACTTGCGATCTTTGCTTAAATAGCAACGCTCATCTTGCCATACAGGACAAGCGAAAATTTGTGTATGCAATAATTTCGCCAAAATCATTCTGAACCTAACGAAAAAAAAATTTCACTGTTTAGTATTAAATTTTTGTAAACAAATCTAAAATATATTTAGTTGGGTTAGGCTAAAATAAATTGTTTTTGTTATAATAAGGTTAGGTAAGTTTTCTAAGATTCTTATGGAGCAAAATTCAAAATTTACACATTAACATTAATGAAAAAAAATATATCTTTAAACGTATAAGAGAAAATTTTAGAAAGAACATAATTTTAAATGAGTTCTTGCTAATTGACCAGTTTTACATATTCGGCACGACGTATATATATATATATATATATATATATATTATATATATATATATAATATATATATATATATATATATATATATATATATATACATGCATGCAATAAGGTGATATCACAATATGCAGAACAACCACTATAAAAAAATTAGTAAAATTTAAAGCGCTTTCGGGACTCCTCTCATTATCAAGGAACTATAAAAATGAAACATCAACAGGAAGGCATACAAGCGCAAGACTACACCTCACAGTGACGTCACAACACCCGACTCTAAACACCACCTAATACTTTACCCAAGAATTAAGATTTTTTACTTTTCCAATGTATCAAGTCTTCCTTAATTTTATTAATTAAAAATGAATCCAGTTTATATAAACCAAAAGAAATATGAATAGTTTCAAAACTGCTTTTTATAAAACATGAATCATGTTTCATAATGTAACAATCATGTTTCATAATGTAATAGAATCATGTTTCATAATGTAACAGAATCATGTTTCATATAATAGAATCATGTTACATAATATAACAGAATCATGTTTCATACTATAATAGAATCATGTTTCATACTATAATAGAATCATGTTTCATACTATAATAGAATCATGTTTCATACTATAATAGAATCATGTTTCATACTATAATAGAATCATGTTTCATACTGCAATAGAATCATGTTTCATACTATAATAGAATCATGTTTCATACTGCAATAGAATCATGTTTCATACTATAATAGAATCATGTTTCATACTGCAATAGAATGTTTCATACTGCAATAGAATCATGTTTCATACTATAATAGAATCATGTTTCATACTATAATAGAATCATGTTTCATAATGTAACAGAATCATGTTTCATATAATAGAATCATGTTACATAATATAACAGAATCATGTTTCATACTTTAATAGAATCATGTTTCATACTATAATAGAATCATGTTTCATACTATAATAGAATCATGTTTCATACTATAATAGAATCATGTTTCATACTATAATAGAATCATGTTTCATACTATAATAGAATCATGTTTCATAATGTAACAGAATCATGTTTCATACTATAATAGAATCATGTTTCATAATGTAACAATCATGTTTCATATAATAGAATCATGTTACATAATATAACAGAATCATGTTTCATACTATAATAGAATCATGTTTCATACTATAATAGAATCATGTTTCATACTATAATAGAATCATGTTTCATAATGTAACAGAATCATGTTTCATACTATAATAGAATCATGTTTCATAATGTAACAGAATCATGTTTCATACTATAATAGAATCATGTTTCATAATATAATAGAATCATGTTTCATAATGTAACAATCATGTTTCATAATATAATAATGTTTCATAATGTAACAGAATCATGTTTCATACTATAATAGAATCATGTTTCATAATGTAAAGAATCATTTTTCATAAAAACAGTTTTGAAAATATATTTTTTTTTTGGTTTATAAAAAATTGGGATTAATTTATAATTTTTAAAAATTTTGGAAGAATTAATGAACTTTTATTGAAAACCTTAAAATCTACAAAAATTTTTAATTATGAGCATAAAATATCCCCCTGCCTCTTTAAATTTTTTAAAAAGAAAATTTAAAAATTAAAACTTGACGTATTACTTCTTTATACTTAAACACTTTGTAAGAATGGTTCGGGAGAACCGAATTTTTAAAAATTTAAAACAAATTGCAACTTTTGGGGTATCTTTTTTTTTTTTGGGGGAAACGTTTGGGCCCACAGTGGCTTCACCCGTCCATACAAAGGAGAATTTTTTGAAGAACAGGAGGAGAAGGGGTTTAATCAGTCCCTAAACCCTTTGGAGTCGATGGGGTTCAGTCCTTCAATTGTGGCCCCAAACACATCGACTAAAGGTTTGAGGGACTGATTCCCCCATTTCCTCCTGTTCAATTTTCTCCTAGTATGGACTGATGAAGCCACTGTTTGGCGAAACGTTTTCCTCAATAAAGATACCCAAAAGGGTTGCACATGTGTCTAATTTATCATACTTAAACACTGCTAAAATCTTACTTAAAGAAAAAAGGTTTGGATTGTTTTTTAAGTGGGTTAAAATTTTTGTTTTTTTTTAAGGAAAAAAACTGGGAAATATTAAAAAAAATTTGGTGACTCCCCCAATAATTCTGAGTTTTTTCCACCCGATTAGGATCACCCGTAAACCCTGATAACTTAATAACGGAAATTCTCAAAAGGTTTAAAAATGTAATGTTTTGGGAATTTTTGGACTTTTGGTTTCTAAAAAACTTCCCCTTTGGGAGTTTTTTTTTTTTTTTTTTTTTTTTTTTCCTAAGCACAGTTTTTGAACTTTTTGGGTTTCCCTGTTTGCCCAAAAACTTCCCCTTTATATATTGAAACTTGTAAATCTTTCTCTCATTGTTTTCAAAGGTTCAGCACAAATATTTACCCGCTTTAGAAATTGTCCCATTCTGAAATTTTTCCCTTTTCCCCTTTCAGGTGTACAATACACTCCCCCTTTAAACCACTCGTCAAAATCTTTATAATATTTTAGAAATGTACTTTTAAAAGACTGAAGAAATTCGAAGTGCGGGGAAAATAAATTTCCCACCATCAGTGCCCGGGGGCTCTGCTGTTGACCTGTGGCAGGGCCCGGGACTTTTTCCATTTTAAATTCCCTATATTTATATTGAAAATTTAAGTTCGATTTTTGGTTGAATATGTCTTTTTTTTTTCGAATTGTGGAATGTTTTTCCCAAAGGGAATTTTTAAAAGATTTATAAATTTAAATTTTTTTGGTTTTATTTTAATCATTCGCCCTACTTTAAGAATTTAAAAAATTTTTTAAATCTCTTTTATGAAGTGAAGAATAATAGGTGGGACCCTAAGAGCATTTATTTTGTTGGTTTTGCCCTTTTTTAAAGGGCTTAATTAAAATATGTAAAAAAAAGGGAAGATTTTGTTCAGGGCTTGTAATAAACTTTTTAAAAAAAGACTAAATAAAAAAAAAGAAAAGGGGTTTTAAACCCTTTTTTTTTTGGGCATTAGGCCCTAAAGCATTAAAATATCTTTAAAACCCCTTATCTTTAAAAAGTCTTGTTTCAAAAAATTTTTTTGTACAAATTTCTAAAGGGCGGCAAGGGGGAGGAAATTTCTCACTGTAATAAACCCAAACTTCTGATGTAAAAAAATCGGGTTATTAAACGCAAACTTTGCGTCAACAAAGCAAAGTTTAATAAGCTCAATGATTGTAAACCCGCAATGGTAAATTTGTTAAAATCGTTATTTCAGATAGAAAACTTTTTAAACGTTAAATGGAATTTTTTGTAAATTTTCGTAAACGTCTAAAAATAATTACAATGTAATTTTTAAGTCATCCCTGGTGCTTTAAATTTTTTAACTAAAAACCCCTTTAAATTTTTTGCACTGAAGTTAGAAAAATTTGCAAAATTACGTCAATTTGGTTCTTTTTCCCGCAGATTATCCGAAAGGGTAGTAGACATTTAGATAAACCCCGTGGCGACGTTTGAATGTTTAAAACTATTTTTAAGACCCAAATTTTGGGAAAACAAAAAATTAAAAAGGTAAAAATGCAGAACGGAAGGGGGAAAAATAAATAGTAACTGAATTACAAATTGAAAAAAGAAATTAAAAAAATTAGCAGTTAAAGGGGGGGGGGGGGGGGTTTTGTGGCAGTAGTAGCAATAATGTTGGTTGTCTGTTTAAAGTTTTGGTTTGTGGTTAGGTAGTAATGTTGGGAGTGGTAGTTTGTAGTAATGTTGGTAGGGTAGTTTAGTAATGTTTTGGGAGTGTTTGGAAATAATGTTGGTAGTGGGGGTAGGTAATTTTGGTAGTGGGGTAGTTTTTAATGTTTTGGTTTTAGTTGTAGTATAATGTTTTGGGATAAAATTGTAGTAAAGTTTTGGGAAATGGGATAGTAATGTTGGTATGGGTTTGTAGTAATGTTGGGAGTGGGGATAGTATAATGTTTTTAGGGTAGTAGTAGTAAAAGGGATAGTAGTAGTATAATGTTGGTTTGGGTAGTTGTAAATGTTGGTAGTTTTGGGGTAGTTTGTAATGTTGGGAGTGGTAGTAATAGTAGTAGAAAATTTTGGGAGTGGAAATAGTTGTAGTAATGTTTTGGGAGTGGTTTGTAGTAGAATTTTTGGTAGTGGTAGTGTAGTAGGAATGTTTGGTTTGTGGTAGAGGAGTATAATGGTTTGGGAGTGGAGTAGTAGTAATGTTGGTAGTGGTATTGTTTGTTTTTAAGTTGGTAGGTTAGTTTTTAAATAGATTGTTGGTTTTGGTAGAGTATATAATTTGGGGTGGTAGTAGTTAGAAGGGTTTGGTTTTGTGGAGTATATTTGTAAGTTTTAGGGTTTTGTAGTAGTGTAAAGTTTTGGGATGGTATATATAATTAAAGTTGGGGAGTGGGAGTATAGTAGTAATGGGGTTTTAGGGAGTATTTAAATGTTGGTAGTGGTAACAGGGAAAAAAAAAGCAATGGTTTTTTAATGCCTAGGTGGGGAAAAACAACGGGAAAAATTGCTATAGAAATAACAGTAGAGGGTTTGTAGTAGTAGAGTAAAAAAAAATTTAATAATAGTTTATCTGTTTTTTGCAAAAGTAACAGAAAATTAAATTATATTTATAGAAAATTAACATAGTAATTTTAGTTATAGTAATAACAGTAGAATTATAGTTATAGTAATAACAGAAGTTTTATTTTATAGTAAAAACATAGTAATTAAGTTAAGTAATAACAGTTTAATTATAGTTAAGTAAAACATGTAATTTATAGTTTATAGAAATAACATAGAAATTATAGTTAAGTAATAACATTAGAATTATAGTTATATTAATAAAGTAGTAATTATATTTTATAGTAATAACATAGAATTATAGTTTAGTAAAACATAGAATTATAGTTATAGTAATAAAAGTAATTTTGTTTAAAAAAAAGTAATAAAAAGTAGAATTATAGTTTAGAAAATAACAGTATAATTATAGTTATAAAATAACAGAGTAATTTTAGTTATAGTAATAAAAAAGAGAATTTAGTAAAAAAACGTAGTAATTATAGTAATAACAGTAGAAAATTTAGTTATATAATAACAGTAGTAATTAAAGTTATAGTAATAACAGTGAAAATTATAGTTATAGTAATCGCCAAAAGCCCTCCCCACCAAGTTAAGGGAAAAAATAGCATTTCAAAAATCTAATGGACCACCCGGACGGCAAGTTATAACAAATTTATTTACACCTCAAGCCCTAATTAATTAAATATTTCTTTATTTAATACCTCTCTAAAAAAAGGGAAAAAAAAACAACCCCGCTGGTCCCCCCCAAATTAGAAAAAAAAGAAGAAAAAAGTCAAAAGACAGAAAGCAAAGGAAATAAAGGAACAATCAAGAGAAATGGAGAGACTGAGGCAAAGGTCGGACAGGCACGAGTGTTTTGAAGATTAAAATTTGACAATGTATTAAGAAAGGAAGGCATCTGGGGGAAACAAAGATAAAAGAAAGAAATGTGGGAATGTTGTAAAAAAGCGCTTGTTAACAAAGGGGGCGTCCAGAGAAAGCGGGACAAACATAGATAGTTTTACAGAGGACCAGCCCCAAGGAAAGAATTTGAT
>NC_069419.1:53351380-53358880 GCF_026875155.1 Cherax quadricarinatus
AAAACCCTGCTCTTCTTTGGGCAATGCCGTAGTTCCTGTGATGGCAGGTAATAAAACTTGAGCTGAGTGGGCATGCACAGCCCCACGCACCATTTCTATGCCGTTTAGTGTTTACCCTTCTTGCGGCTGCGCCATTTTGAGAAAACCAAGTTGTCACCGGTGACAGCGAGGGCAGGCTCAGCTCAGTCCGCTCGTCCCAAAGGGTTTGAGCGACGAATGATTGATTTTGGGTGTCAATTATAGGCCCACAAACCTTGATATGGAGTGCAGTAAGCGGTTATGGGACGAAATTCATAAGGCGTCTAGATACGAAAATGGAAGATTTTTAACTTTAGAAAAATTTGACGGGAAACAATGTGACAGAAAATCTGAGTTAGTGACTTTCTTGATATGGTTCAGGATTGCATTTTAGACAGGTGTGACAGAACCAACTAGAGGAAACAGTTTGCTTTATTTTGGTTCTTGCCAACAAAAAAATCACAATTAATAATCTTGAGGTTAATGATGGGCTTGGGGAAAGTGATCACAAATCACTTAGTTTCAATATATCATGGAATTACCCAGATAACTGCAATCAAATCTCTGTCCCAGATTTTCGCTTGGCCGACTTCATGGGACTGAAAAATTACCTGGGTGGGCTTAAATTGGGATGACCTGACTTTGGGTCGGGTAGGTGATCTTGGTTGCCAATATGACTTTTTCAGAGTATAGTTCTAGCTGCCCAGACAACTTTTGTTCCGAGAAGGGAAATTAGATCTAACAAAAATGATCCCAAATGGATGAACAATAGATTAAAACATCTCATTGGTCAAAAGAGAGGTATATATAGGCGTTTCAAAAGAGGGGATGGGAAGTTAAGAAATCAATATATTCAATTAAAGAGAAATGAAAAAACGTATAAGAAAGGCAAAAAGGGTTTAAAAAGGCTAGGTCGCAAGGGTTTTCAAAGACTAACCCAAAAGGGTTCTTTCAGGTATACAGAAGTAGTTAGGAACAAGATTGGCCCACTTAAGAGTAACTCTGGTCAGATCACTGACAGTGATAAGAATGTGTGGTGAAATTCTCAATACCTACTTCCTCTCATTTTTTACCCAGGAAAATATAGCGAAATTCCTGAAATAATAGATTATATAGAACAGGACGATAATAAATTTTTGCACGATTGAGGGTAACTAGTGACATGGTCCTCAGACAAATAGAGAAATTAAAACCTAACAAATCCCCAGGCCCTGATGAACTGTTTGCAAGGGTGTTAAGGAAATGTAAAGAAGAACTTAGAAAACCCTTTGGCAAAATCTTTTCAACATATCACTACAAACTGGAATAGTGCCTGATAAGTGGAAAATGACAAATGTAATACCCATTTACATTGCAGTGAGGTCCTTAGCTTCGAACTGTAGACCGATAAGCCTTGCCTCCATAGTGGGAAAATTTATGGAATAAATTGCCGAGCAATTCGTAGCCATCTTCATAGGCATAAACTGATTAATGGTATCAACACGTCTTGATAAAAGGACGTTCCTGTCTTACGAATTTACAACTTTTTTCACTAAGGTGTTTGAAGAGGTAGATCATGGTAATTGAATATGATATTGTGTATATGGTCTTCAGTAAGGCTTTCGATAGAGTTCCACACCCGAGGCTACTGAGGAAATTTAAAGGCACACGGAAATAGGAGAAATTTTTTCCGGGGTAGAGGCATGGCTGACAAATAGGCACAGAGAGTTTGCATAATTGGGAGAAATCAGAATGGGGGCACGTCAAGCGGTGTTCCGCAGGGATCAGTGTTGGGCCCTTTGTTGTTCACAATTTACATAAATGACATAGATGAGGGAATAAATAGCGACATTAGCAAATTTGCTGATGACACCAAAATAGGCCGTTCAATTCACTCTAATGAGGACCTAGAGCACTTCAGGATGATTTCAATGACTGATGCAAAGGTCGGGAGAAATGGCAGATACAGTTTAATATAGACAAATGCAAAGTTCTAAATGTTGGACAGTTAAATAACCATTTCCACATATAAACTAAATAATGTAGATCTTAATACTACTCCCCTCAAGGAAGGTTCCTTGATGTTGGTGAGGGGGTCTTGATTTAGGAATTGGATCTGTGCTCCTGCCCCCCGAATTAAGCCTGAATGCCTTCCACATCCTTCCCCCAGGCGCTGTATAATCCTCCGGGTTTTAGCGCATCCCCCTTGATTATAATAATAATTAATACTACTGAATGCGAAAAGATTTAGGAGTTCTGGTTAGCAGTAATCTAAAATCAAGGCAACAGTGCATTAGTATTCGCAATAAAGCTAACAGAATTCTTGGGCTTCATATCTAGAAGTATAAATAATAGAAGTCCTCAGGTTGTTCTTCAACTCTATTTATCCTTGGTTAGGCCTCATTTAGGGCTATGCTGCACAGTTTTGGTCACCGTATTCAGAATGGATTAATGCTCTGGAAAACGTACAGAGGAGGATGACAAAGATGATCCCCCGTATCGGAAATCTTCCTATGAGGATAGAATGAGGGCCGTGAATCTGCGCTCTCTCGAAAGGCGTGGGAAATTTGGGGGGATATGATCGAGGTGCATAAATGGAAAACAGGAATAAATAAAGGGGATTTAAATAGCGTGCTGAAAATTTTCCCGCCAAGACCAGGACTCGCAGTGTGGTTTCAAGTTGGAAAAATTCAGATTCAGGAAGGATATAGGAAAGCACGGTTTGGTAATAGAGTTGTGGATGAGTGGAACAAACTCCCGAGTACAGTTATTTAGGCTAAAACTTTGTGTAGTTTTAAAAATAGGTTAGATAAATACATGAGTGGGTGTGGATGGGTGAGTTAGAACCTGACTAGCTTGTGCTACTAGGTCTGATGCGGTGCTCTTTCCTTAAGTGGAAGTGACCTGATTAGGTGGGCTCATTGGGCTGATCCGCGGGGGGGACAAGGACCTGCTTCGCATGGGTCATTAGGCCTGCTGCAGTGTTCCTTCTTTCTTATGTTATGTATGACACTGTATGATGCTGTATGACACTATGATACTGTATGACACCGTATAATATTGTTTGGCACTGTATGATATGTATGACACTGTATGATACTGGATGATACTATATAACACTGTATGATTCTGTATGATACTTTTATAACAGTATGACACTGTATGATACGGGTAAGTTCTGTATGCACTGTATGTTACTGTATGATACTATATGATACAGTATGACACCGTATAAACACTGTATGATACTGTATGACACTGAGATTGCACGATACTTTTATGATACAGTATGACCTATGATAATCCTATACTGGACTAAAATGACACTGTATGATACTGTATGACTTGTGACACTGATTAATACTGTATGATACAGTATGACACTATGTCTATGAACTGTAGAACTGTATGGATGTGACATGTATGTTATGAAAATAGTTGACAGGGAAAAAATTAAATTTTGGAATCCGCGAATTAAAAACTTATTTGTACGAATTAACTGTCATGAGAGTTGAACCTTGATTTTTAATTTTAGATTATAAAGGGAAAAAAATTTTATTGGAAAATTTATTTCTAAAATTACGTAAATTTTTAAAATTTTTTTGATGGAAAGTTTGGTGAGAAAAAATACTCAGAAAAGGTGAAAATTGATTATTTTAATTTAAAAGAATTTAAATGGTTAACTTTTGGGTCAATTTTTTGGAATGGATTTCATTAATATTTGTTTTAAGATTAGTCGCCGGTCAGAGGTTTTTAAACTTAGTGATGGCTTTGTGGTGGGGCATGTAAGGTTCTTTAAGGGCATTGGGTTTCACGGGTATTGAACTTTTGAATGGTTTGTAATGCCCACTCTTGACTGGCCCAATGTATTGACGAAGTTTTGAAACCCCCTCAAAAAGGATGCTTTCTTGAGGGTATGTGGAAAGCATTTTGACACTTGGGATTTTTAAAAGGGCACTCCTGACCCCGGGTTTATTTTTGGCAGGCATTTTTGACACTTATGTGATGTTCCCTCTTGACACTTTCATGGGGATGTTTTGGACACGGCCTCTTTATTTTTCCTCTTAAAGGTTTGTGATGTTTTTGGGACACTGAAATTGAGGGTTTTTGGGACACGTCATTGATACTTTTGAGTAATGTTTGGTCATGACCAAGGTTCCGGTTAGTTTACCGCCACCTTCAAAAAATTTAACATAAGGTGTGATTTTTTTTTAGGACACCACCTCATAAAAGATCCATCATGAGGGGTGATGTTTGGACACGCCCCTTTAAAAGATCACATTGAGGTGTGATGTTTGGAACGCACCTAAATTAAAAGTACATCATGAGGTGTGATGTTTGGACACGCACCTTTCAAAAGATCACATTTGAGGTTTTAATGTTTGGTCAGCACCTCATAAAAGATCACATAAGGTGTGTTTTGGACACGCACCTTCATTAAAAGATCACATCATGAGGTGTGATGTTTGGACCGCACCTCATAAAAATACATCATGAGGTGTGATGTTTGGAGCACCTCATAAAAGATCCATCTTGAGGTGTATGTTTGGGTCACGCCCCTTATAAAAGATCACATAATGAGTGTGATGTTTGGAAACGCACCTCATAAAAGATCACATATAAAGGTGTGATGTTTGGACATGCACCTCATAAAAGATCACTTTATGAGGGGGATGTTTGGACACGCACCTCAAAAGACCCACATGAGGGTGTGATGTTTGGACACGCACCCATAAAAAGGTCACATAATGGGTGTGATGTTTGGACACGCACCTCATAAAAGATCACATCATTAGGTGTAATGTTTGGCAGCACCTCATAAAAGATCACATAATGAGGTGTGATGTTTGGACACGCACCTCATAAAAGATCACATCATGAGGTGTGATGTTTGGGAACGCACCTCATAAAAGACACATCGAGGTGTGATGTTTGACACCACCTATAAAAGATCCATCATGAGGTGTGATGTTTGGACACGCATTTTTATAAAAAGTCACATTTGAGGTGTATGTTTGGAAACGCACCTCATAAAAGATCACATTTAGGTGTAAGTTTGGCATGCACCCTCATAAAAATACACATAATGAGGTGTGATGTTGGACCGCACCTCATAAAAGATCCATCATGGGTGTGATTTTTGGACACGCATTTTCAAAAGATTCACATATGAGGTGTGTGTTTGGACACGCATCCTAAAACTCACATAGGTGTGATTTTTGGACACCCCACCTCATAAAAGATCACATCTGAGGTGTATGTTTGGCAGCACCTCATAAAATTCACATAATGAGGTGTGATTTTTGGGAAACACGCACCTCAAAAAGATCACATCATGAGGTGTGTTGTTTTGGACACGCACCTCATAAAAGATCACATCATGAGGTGTGATGTTTGGACACGCCCCTCATAAAATCTCACATGAGGTGTGATGTTTGGACACGCACCTCATAAAAGATCACATCTTGAGGTGTAATGTTTGGTCATGCACCTCATAAAAGATCACATCATGAGGTGTGATGTTTGGACACGCACCTCAAAAAAGATCACATCATGAGGTGTGATGTTTGGACAGCACCTCATAAAAGATCACACATGAGGTGTGATTTTGGACACGCACCTCAATAAAAGATCGCATTATGAGGTGTGATGTTTGGACACGCACCTCATAAAAGATCACATCATGAGGTGTGATGTTTGGACACGCACCCAAAAAAAATATGAGGTGTGATGTTTGGACACGACCTCATAAAAGATCACATCATGAGGGTAATTTTTTGGTCAGCACCTCATAAAAGATCACATTTGAGGTGTGATGTTTGGACACGCACCTGATAAAAGATCACATCATGAGGTGTGATTGGACACGCCCCTCATAAAAGATCACTAATGAGGTGAAATGTTTGGTCATGCACCTCATAAAAGTTCACATAAGAGGTGTAATGTTTGGTCATCCCACCTCATAAAAGATCACATTATGAGGTGTGTGTTTGGACACGCACCTGATAAAAGATCACATCATGAGGTGTGATTGGACACGACCTCATAAAAGATCACATAATGAGGTGAAATTTGTTTGGTCATGCACCTCATAAAAGATCACATCATGAGGTGTTATGTTTGGACACGCACCTCATAAAAGATCACTCATGAGGTGTGATGTTTGGAACGCACCTCATAAAAGATAAACATCATGAGGTGTAATGTTTGGTCATGCACCTCATAAAAGATCACATCATGAGGTGTAATGTTTGGTCATGCACCTCATAAAAATCACATAATGAGGTTTAATGTTTGGTCATGACCTCAAAAAGATCACATCATGAGTGTAATGTTTGGTCAGACCTCATAAAAGATCACATCATGAGGTGTAATGTTTGGTCATGCACCTCATTTAGATCACATAATGAGGTGTAATGTTTGGTCATGAAACCTCATAAAAGATCACATGAGGTGTAATGTTTGGTCATGCCCCTCAAAAAAGATCACATGAGGTGTAATGTTTGGACACTCCCCTCATAAAAGATCAAAACATGAGGTGTAATTTTTGGGTTTCATGCACCTCATAAAAGATCACATCTTGAGGTGTAATGTTTGGTCATGCACCTCATAAAGATCACATCTTGAGGTGTAATTTTGGTTATGCCCCTTCATAAAAGATCACATCATGAGGTGTAATGTTGGTTATGCACCTTCATAAAAGATCACATCTGAGGTGTATGTTTGGTCATGCACCTCATAAAGATCACATCTTGAGGTGTAATGTTTGGTCATGCACCTCATAAAAGATCACATCATGAGGTTGATGTTTGGTCATGCACCTCATAAAGATCACATCTGAGGTTGATGTTTGGTCTTGCACTCATAAAGTTTCACATCATGAGGTGTGATGTTTGGTCATGCACCTCATAAAGATAACATCATGAGGTGTGATGTTTGGTCATGCCCCTCATAAAAGATCACATCTATGAGGTGTGATGTTTGGTCATGCACCTCAAAAAGATCACATATGAGGTGGGGATGTTTGGTCATGCACCTCATAAAAGATCACATCATGAGGTGTGGATGTTTGGTCATCACCTCATAAAGATCACATCTTGAGGTGTGATGTTTGGTCATGCCACCTCAATAAAGTTACAAGTGAACAACACAAATAATATGTATAAATTTTATTTTTCTTATTGATAGCATAAGAGTTATTGTTGTCACTAGGGACATTTATGTACTTTTGGGTTTTTTAGTGTCACTAGAGGTACCGTTGGCACTGGAGGTACCGTTGGCACTGGAGGGACTATGGGGGCTGGAGGCACTGTTGGCACTGGAGGCATTGTTGGGACTGGGGCACCGTTTAGCACTGGTAACAGTAGATGCATGGTAGCACTAGAGTCAACAGTAGCTTGCAGATAATTATTAGCGATTCAGTGTGCACTAGACAATAAGCTGCTTTATATGAATATTAGTACATACAGTTAAACACAAACATTCTGTGTTAAGATAATGAAA
>NC_069419.1:53366380-53393123 GCF_026875155.1 Cherax quadricarinatus
GGAGGTTCCTTGACGCTGGTGAGGGGCTCTTGATCTTGGGAATTGGATCTGTGTTCCGGTTCCCTGAATTGAACCTGAATACCTTCCATCTCTCCTACATGTGCTGTATAATCCTAGGGTTTAGCTCTCCCCCATGTTTTAATAATTATAATGCAGAATGTGGTCGGGTTGCGGAATACACTGGGAGAAAAATTTCAGAGAGAAACTAATATACTATAAACACTATAATATTCCTATACTATTTGCAAAAAATATGTACTAACCATTGTTTACGGCCTATCACGATTTCAGTAAATATTTTTTTTTGTTTATGCCTGAACAAACTTTTTCCTAAAATAAAGGTTATTTAAGACCTGGTGATATAGTGAAAATTATTGACGATAGATATAATGAGAGATGAGGATTATTTTTCCCTCATGCAAGGAAATTTTGGGATACGCCACTTTTACTATTATTGGCCCAGTAGATTCACACCTAATTTGTAGGCGTCTTAAGGGTCACATTCTTTAACTAAGAAGGGTATAAAAGGCATGATTGAAAGTTTCTGAAAACAGTGTCACCTTTTTAAATCTGATTTGTGAGTTATGTCACACCGTAACCGTGAGGTAACTCGTAAATCACGGCTGAAAGGCGACATAGCTCATAAATCACGGCTGCAAGGCGACGTAACTCATAATTGGAACTTAATAGCCAACGCTGCTAACACAAAGCTATAACCCTGGTATTTTAGCCCTTCTGATTGCCGGATAGTGACCCTAAAGACGCTCAAATATAAGGAGGGAATCCGCTTGGCCAACAGTGTTAAGACAGGCGCATCCCACAGTTTCCTCGTTAGGTGAAAGGACATATGCACGACTAATGAGATTTTACTGTGGCAACGTTTCCCTCTCCAGGAGCATTGTCAAGTTGTTACAAACAATATTGGGACACCAAGGTTACATACGGGTAACAATGTGAGATGAAAAAGGCATAAGCACAGCAAAACACGGAACGGGTGGGGTTTGAACCCATGGCGAGTGAGTCTTAAAACTCCAGGCCAATGCATAAGCATGGGTTTAAATTCCACCAGTTTCGTGGTTTCTTTACAATCGTGTTATTACGATTTCGTCAGTCATAAGCCCTACAGTAGTCTAACTGGCCCATGTAGTCGTAGTAGTAACAGTAGCAGTAGCAGGGGCAGTAATAGTAGTAGCAGTAGAAGTAAGCGTAGTAGTAGCAGATGTAGAATTAGAACCAATAGTAGTCATAGTACTAGAAATGTGAATAGCAGTAATATTAGTAATAGTAATACTAATAGTAGTGGACGTAATTTTTGGATCATTGTTTTGAGGATAACTGTTGCTAATACTTTATTCTCTTTAATAGTGTTTGAAATGGCGATTATTATTATTATAATCAAGGGGGAAGCGCTAAACCCGGAGGATTATACAGCGCCTGGGGGGGGGGATGTGGAAGGCATTCAGGCTTAATTCGGGGAACTGGAGCACAGATCCAATTCCCTAAATCAAGAGCCCCTCACCAACATCAAGGAACCTTCCTTGAGGGGAGAAATGGCGATTAAGAATGATTCCAGGCATTTTGTGAACATAATTTATCATTTCACATTGTTACCTACATATCTCCTCTGTATTCCTGTATTATTTGTAACGGCTCGACTAGGATAGTGGAGAGCAAAACGTTGCTTCAGTAAAATGTTACGTTAGTTTTACATGTGTTCTTTTACCTGAAATATTGACGGTAATTCCCTTTCATGAAGGAAAAAAGAAAACCTTAGCTATCATTCACTTCTCTCAACCTTGAAATTCGGTATTTCATGTGAGAACTGAGGAACAGTGTGACTTTGTCAATGGTCCAAGTCGGACCGAAACGTCGTTGTAAGCTTCTCTCTTTTATGTGCGGGTTATTTGTGTATCGTTCCAGTCACGGTATTGCGCCTTTTTGTTATTTATTGAGGAACATGGGCCTAAAATTGCTACATAAAAAAGGGACTTACAAGTTTAGACAAGAAATTAATCGATCTAAGACTTAATTTTAAGAAATAGTCGAATATTTAGCATTCAACCGGCGGTGTTTCTTGGGACCAAGACTGACTCTGTTCAGTAAGAGGAACTACCATAATTGCTGTACCTGGAGTCAGACAAGGTGCAGCAGTTGCAGTCACATCATAGATGTGCGGGGCTTACTCGTAGAAAATAGCAAACAGACTTAAGGTGATATCTTCTTTATCATACGAGTATCATTACAATAATGCTGGCAAAATAGAGGAAATAGGTACACTGGGGAATCGTCTGATTTCTGCTTCACTTCCTAAGCTTCTATTTCTGTACCGAAATCTCTCGCTAAAATTATACAAGACTGCGGAGGGAGAAAATGTACTACTACGATACCATGCACAACTATCCCAATTGTGAATGTCAATCATCATAGCATATCTCAGGAAATGAGTTGAGGCAAATTGCTTGAAATAAAATATTATAAATACATAGAAAGTCTGCGAACACTGTCAGCTTCAGTTATCTCTGAGTTACCAGACCTTGCTACGTGGAGGCCAGTGGTTCGTCTTTAAGGTCCGCTCACCCACTTATTGTGTTTTTGATTCTTTCCACAATTCCATGTGTCCAGGAGTCAGTGTGTATCCCGTCAGATATTCTCCATTTCTCACTTCTCCAAATTCTGCCTCGACAAACAGTATCCTCGCTTTCCCCAGGTTCATGTGTCCAGGAATCTATACATGTGACCCTGGATGTCTTCCCTTCCTCTCTTCCCTAAGGTCAGCTTCTCCTCTCTCAATAACCTCACGTCTGGCTTCCAAGCTCCAGCCATTCCCAGGTTCATGTATCCAGGAATCCATCCATCCGCCTCCGGATGTGTCCCCTTCATCACTTCCCCTTTTCCCCCTTCTGCCTCAGCAACAAATGTTCATGCCTTCTCCAGGTTCATGAGTCCATGAGTCCATCTGTCCCCTTCCTGATGTTTTCCCTTTCTCACTTCCCCAATGTCTGCCTCAGCAGCACTGCCTTCCCCAGTTTTGTGGGTTTGTGAGAGTCCAGGAATCCATCCGTTCGCTAACGAATGTCTTCCTTCCCCACTTTCCCAAAGTCAGGCTTTCGCCACCCCAAGTGACCTTGTTTGAGAAACTTGGTCTTGTTAGCTGGATACGGTAGGATGTACAGGTGGGGGGAATTATGGAGCCTGAATTTGTGAAACAAATTTAGTTTGCTTCAGAATCAATGTTCGGGTTTGTAACGTTAAAATGATAACATCCGGTGGAAACGGCCTACAAACCATTTTTACGATCATATTAACAGAAATACAATGTTGCATTTATAAAAAATTCTAAATTTTTTCCCAAATTTTTAAAAACATTTAAAAATTTATGTTTTTAATATTACCCAGAAGAAAATAAACCGAGACTTTGTCAAAATCTGCGGTAATGTGGTAAAAAAAAAAATCAAGAAGATTTCTTTACAAATAAATGTTTTGGGGAGTGACATGAGCTCCGAAACTGTGTTGTTTAACGAAAGTAAAAATAATTTTATAACACAAAAAGCAGCGCTACAAATATTGAATCCCATTACAAATAACCCGCAACAGGAGAGAGATTTTTCGACGACGTTTGGTCCTACTTGGATATTTGTATATTGTTCCGTACGGTTTTTGTCCTTTTTGTTATTTTTTGAATATATTCGTAATTTAATAATTTAAAAAATAAGTAATGAAAAAAAAACGTTTTTTAATAAAGATTCGGTTTAAGGGGTAAAATGTGTAATAATAATAATGAGTGGAAAATGAAGAAGAGTAACGAGAATTTTAAAAATTTTTTAAACATTTTTTTAAACTACAAAAAAACATAAAAAATAAAAATTTTAAAAAATTGGGAAAAAATTATAACATTTTAAAAATTTGTAAGTTTTTCGTGTATATTATACGGAATTAAATTTTGAATACCATACAAAATTTAAAGTATCTTGTTGGTATTACTCATAGTTCCTTTCTGTTTGTGTTGTCCCCCACTTTAGTGTACCAAAACATTCACTGTGTAATATAACACCCGAAAATTACGTTCATAACAACGTAACGGAGCATTAACGAGAGTGTTTTTGGCCGGGTTTGCAGGAGCCACCACCAATTTTTTTTTTTGTCCAAATAAAGTAAAATTTTTTGTTGTCATTTTAAAAGGGTTTTGATAGAAGTTTGTGGAAATGAGGGGACTTTTCAACCGTCTCAAATCAGTTACTTTTTCACATTTTTACATTTTTCCCCCAAAATGATGTCATCAAAATATTGTAAACCAGCATTCTATTTCTTAAAAAAGTTAGAATTGCATAATAAAGAATTTTTTTAATTTCCCCTTAAAATGTTATGCAGTATTTTTAATTTAATCAACTGTGTGGAAAAGTGCAGTGTGCTTGGTGTGACACAGTAGTTTTAAAAAAATCGGGTTGGAGCGAGTGTGCATATTCATGAATGTTGCTCCCGATGTTTACTTTTCATTTTACTAATATACTTACATAAACATACAGTGTACAAATACGTATATGCATATCTGCATTTTCCCATGGGTTTAAATTTAAATTAAATAATATTGATAAGCATTGAAAGAAAATTAACAAATTCGTGAAAATTTTTAAATTTTTCTTAAACAAATAGAATGTGCTTTACAATGTTTTGATGATGCTTTGGGAAAAGAGTAAATTTGGGGGAAGAAGTGACTAACTGAGAGATGTGAATATGGGAAGAAGTACTAAATGAGAAGTGTAATATGAATATGGGAAGAAGTGCTAACATGAGAAGATGTGAATATGAATATGGGAAGAGGGGACTACTGGAAGATGTAAAATATAAATTTGGGGAAGAAGTGAAAACTGAAAAGATGTAAATTGGAAAAAGTGACTAACGTGAGAAGATGTGAAAGGGGGAAGAAGTGGCTAACGTGAGAAGATTGGGGGAATTCGGGGGAAAAGAAGTGACAAACATGAGAAGATTAAATATGGGAAGAAGGACAAAAATTGAGAAGATGTGAATATGGGAAGAAGTGATAACATGAAAAGATGTGAATAGGGAAGAAGTGAAAAACATGAGAAGATGTGAATATGAGAAGAAGTGAAAAGGGAAAAGAGTAAAATTAAGGGGCCCCCCCCCCCAAAAAAAAAAAAAACTGAGAAAAAAGTGAATATGGGAAAAAGTGATAAATGAGAAGATGTGAATATGGGAAGAAGTGACTAAAGGGAAAAAGATGTGAATAGGGGGAAGAAGTGACAAAACTGAGAAGATGTGAATATGAGAAGAAGTGCAAACATGAGAAGATGTGAATATGGGAAAAGTGCAAAATGAGAAGAGTGAATATGAGAAGAGTGACTAACATGAGAAGATTGAATATGGGAAGAGTGACAAACATGAGAAGATGTGAATATGAGAAAAAGTGACTAACTGGAAGATGTGAATAGGGGAAGAAGTGACAAACATGAGAAGATGTGAATATGGGAAAGAAGTGACTAACATGAGAAGAGTAAATTTGGGGAAGAATGACTAACATGAGAAGATGTGAATATGGGAAAAAGTGACTAAATGAGAAGATGTAAATTGGGGAAGAAGTGCTAAATGAGATTAAAGTTTAAGGTAAAGTACTCTTATGAATTATTTTTTAGAAGATTAGTTTAATTAGAATAAATTATTATAAAATTTAATAAGTGTTAAATTTTCACATACATACTTTTCTCACACCTTATAATGACAATAAAAGTTACCCAGACACACAAAAATAAATTCTCGGGGGATGAAAAAAAAAAAATTTTTGATAACTTGAAGACTCAATCCTTGGGAAAAACGATTTGTGGTGGCGGCTCCTGCAACCCGGCCCAAAATGTCTCTCTGTTTTTGTCTCCGATACTGTTATGAACGTGATGTATGGATGTTATGTACAATACGCAGTAAAAAATTGTGGTAAATAAAGGGGTGCTGTGCAAAAATAACGCAAAACCCCCAAATGGGGTGAAAAAGTAATTTCAAAGAGGAGTACTGAGTGCGAGGGGTTGTCTGTTTCACACAGACATTAGTAAAATTTTTCTCTGCAGGGGCGTTTCACCATCCCATGTTTTGTGATGTTATAAAGTTGATCTGCTATAAGAGAGTCGTAAAGGCTGTATGTGACTGTTTCACTATCTTCAAGAGTATGTTTAAATTTAACTTAAATTAAATTGTATCTCTCCCGCGTATTGTTCTGTAACTTATCAGAAATTTTTTTTTTTTAGATTTTTTATATTTTTTTATTTTAATTTTTTTATCATTATTTTCGCTTCTTTTTTTTAATATTTCGTTCCTCTTATAAACTTCATGTTTTTTCAAACTTTGTTTACTGTGTAAAAATAAATCTTTATTAATTTTAAATTTTTTACATTTGTAGTAAAATTTTTTTAATTATATTACTAAGGTGGTATTCAATTTTGCAGTTTAGGAAAGGGTTGCCAGGAACAGTACAAATGTCTCCCGACTGAGGCCCTTCCCCTGGCTTACCGGTCCACGCCTTTAAAAATTTTTTGCCTAGTTTTAACCATTCAATTTATTCTATTTCAGCGTTGCTTAATTTTTGTTTAGTTAATGAATCAAATCGCTCACTCCTTAATTGACTTTTGGAAGAAATGCTTCTTGATCTTTTTTTCTCCCGTTTTGCTGATTTTGCCGCAGTCTCGGTATTATTTTCTACTGGCATAATGTTAAATACACAAAATTTTTTTTATAAATTTAGAAATTTTTTGAAGTAATTGTAAATGGAACATTGTCATGGTTAAATTTAAAATAATCTGGCCCGTCCCCCTAGAAAAATTTTAAGTAAAATTCACTCTAAAATTGTGATAATTTAAAAATAAGTCAGTGTTTCACAACATTATGGTCTTAATATTCATCTTTTCCCTGTTTTTAGACATCAAAAAAGAGGGCGTATGGCTAGGCTGCTGGAACGACCAAAATTTTTTTTTTTTGTCAGGGGGATTGAGCGTTCCAATTGGGAGTTTTATTTTTTGAATGAGACACTTGTACAACATATGGGTCTTTTCTGTGGAGGAAAAATTTTTTCCAGTAGTTCTTCCTAGTTTAATACAAAAAAGGAACAAAGGTGTTGGAGGGGCAGATAGGCTCATGAGAAAAAATGTGCACATGCAGTGAGTGTGTTTGTTTGTGAATGCAGTTCGGTTTTTGAGATGTTTGTGGGGTTGTGTAATATATGAATTTCATTTTACAGTGGAGGAGCGTTATTGGGTTATGTGCCCATGTGTCTATAATGGACGGGTTGTTTATGTGTGTGTGTTTTTGTGTGTGTGGTGTGTGTATGTATTAGTTGCCCTTTTTCCTAGGTATATGTCAATTAGCCCCTAGGTTGTTGTTTTGCGTGCTTGTATGAGTGTGTATGTATAGTTTATGTGTAATATGTGTGTATGTGTGGTGGAGCCTGTGTATGTGTAGTGGAGCGTGTGTGTGTGGAGGAGCGTTTGTGTGTGTGGGGGGAGCGTGTGTGTGGGGTGTGGTGTGTGTGTGGTGTGTGTGATGGAGCGTTTTTACTCCCCTAATTGTACTCACCTAATTGTGGTTGCAGGGGTCGATACTCAGCTCCTGGCCCCGCCTCTTCACTGATCGCTACTGGATCCTCTCTCTCTCTGCTTCTGAGTTTTGTCATCCCCTTTTTTTAAAACTATGTATGGTTCCTGCCTCCACTACTTAAACTTGCTAGGCTATTCCACTTGCTGCCCAACTCTATGACTGAAGAAATACTTCCTAACGTCCCTGTGATCGTTGAGTCTTCAGCTTCCAGTTTGCCCCCTTGCCCTGTGTCCCCTTTCTGGAACATCCTATCTCTGTCCACCTTGTCTTTTCCCCGCAGTATCTTGTATGTCGTTATCATGTCTCCCCTGACCCTTCTGTCCTCCAGTGTCGTCAGTCCGTTTTCCCCCTTAACCTTTCCTCGTACGACATTCCCTTGAGCTCGGGGGACTAGCCTTGTTGCAAACCTTTGTACTTTCTCTAACTTCTTGACGTGCTTGACCAGGTGTGGGTTCCAGACTGGTGCTGCATACTCAGTATGGCCCCCTAACTTACACAGTGTACAGTGTCTTGAACGATTCCTTATTAAGGTATCGGAACGCTATTCTCAGGTTTGCCAGGCGCCCCGTATGCTGAAAGCGGTTATTTGGTTGATGTGTGCCTCCGGTGATGTGCTCGGTGTTATGGTCACCCCAAGGTCTTTCTCCCTGAGTGAGGTCTGTAGTCTTTGTCCACCTAGCCTATATTCTGTCTGCGGTCTTCTTTGCCCCTCCCCCAAACTTCATGACTTTGCATTTGGCTGGATTGAATTCGAGGAGCCAGTTTCTGGACCCCATGTCCAGCCTCTCCAGGTCTCTTTGCAGTCCTGCCTCATCCTCGGTCCGATTTAATTCTTCTCATCAAAATTCACGTCATCTGCGAACAGGGACACTTCAGAGTCTATTCCTTCCATCATGTCGTTCACATATATCAAAAATAGCACTGGTCCTAGAACTGACCCTGTGGGGACCCCGCTCGTAACAGGCGCCCACTGTGATCCCTCTTCACGTACCATGATCGTTGCTGCCCCGTGGGTATTCCCTTACCCATTGCAGTGCCTTCCTTTTACTTTGGGGCCTGTTCCTCCGTTCTGCACTAACTCTTGTGGGGGAAAACTGTGTAAAAGGCCCTTCCGCAGTCTAGGAAAATGAAATCCCCCAACCCTCTCCCCGTGTTTCTTCTGTTCCTTGTCATAAAACTCCAGGAGGTTTGGATACAAGTTTTTGCCTTCCAGAACCCATGCTGGTTTTCATTTATAATCTTTTCCTTTCCGGGTTTTCGCCCACTCTCCCCTGTAACTTTTCCATGACTTTGCCATATACATGTCAGGACACAGGTTGTGTTTAGTGCCTCGTTTGTTTCCTTTTTTAAAATATGGGGAAAAATTACTGTTTCCATTTTCAGGTAGTTGCCCAGTTTAAGGGGATTGTTGAAATTGTGGTTGGGGGAGGCCCCAACACAGCATCTCTGCTCCTTTTTAAAGGGACCCAGGGGAGATGTTGTCCGGCCCCACGCCTTTGAGGTGTAAAAGGTCACTTAAACTTTTTCCCCTCCTCCTCATTTGTTGTATGTCATCCAACACTTTTTGGTTATTCCCTCTTGTTTTCCCCTTTCTTGCTGTTTCCCAGCCCTTCCTGTCTCTCTGTAAAAACTTTTTTAAATTTCCCCTGTTCAGCTCCTCACATACCCCCTG
Source organism: Cherax quadricarinatus (assembly GCF_026875155.1). Lineage (NCBI taxonomy): Eukaryota > Metazoa > Arthropoda > Malacostraca > Decapoda > Parastacidae > Cherax > Cherax quadricarinatus. The sequence goes on from NC_069419.1 coordinate 53,375,646, forward strand.
ATCTTTTCTTGTGATTTCCCACCTTCTGTCCTTAATTGATCACCTGGTCTTTGACTGTTGTCTTCCTCCTTTTTTTGTGGCTAACAACAGTTTCGGGTAGTCTTGATTCCGATGTTTGTCTTTTTCATATGTGCTGGGCCTCCCTCCTCCCTTGCGTACTCGTTTCCTGCTTGCGACTGTTTCCCCCTTTTTCATGTGTTCTTGCCTTCTGTTTTTTTTTTCCATTCTCTATTGCACTTTGTTTTTCCCCTCCTTACACCGTGGGGTAAACCAGGGGCTTGTTTGGTCTTCCGTTGTTACTGTTGCCCTTGGGAATGAACCTTTCACTGCCTCCTTGCTTTTTTTGTTCTACTATTCCATCTTTTCATTTACTGGCTTTCCTCCCAGTTCTTTCCCACGGGACCTCCCGGGGAAAATTTTCTTAAACCCTATGTAGTCCTCTTTTAAGTCGGCTTTTCCCATTCTACCCCCTTTTATTCTCTCCATTTTGCAGCTTCTAGATTAAAGCACAGAACCCGGGGTCGCTAGCTCCTAGGGATTCATACTTGTGCCCCTCAATGTCTGAGCTCCCCCGGGGTGAACACAAGGCCAAATTCTTGTGGTTCATCCCCCCTCTCACTTGGTAGTGTCCTTAACTGGGTGCATGGGGTTTTTTTCCACACCCGCCCAAACCTGGCTCTCCATGTTTCGGGACCCCCCATGTGGCTCCGGTTTTCCCAGTCAATCTCCCTGTGGTTGAAATCCCCCATCCCAGCAACTTTGCTCTGCTGGAGTGAGCTCTTCTTGCCCCTCAGCAAGTGTGTCCACCATTGCTCTGTTGCTCTCTTCATATTCCTCTCTTGCCTCCTGCAGTTCTGTGGGGGGATTATACATCACTGCAATGCCCACTTTGTGTTCCCCAGATGAAGTGTCCCTGCTATGTGTCTCTTTCTCCTGTCTCAGCTATTCCTTCCATTTTCTCGAATTTCCATCTGTTTTTTACGAGCAGAGCAACCCACCTCCCCCCTACCCCTTCTATCTTTCCTCTGATCTGGTATCCTGGTGGGGAAAATTGCATCTGTTATTGTCTCCATGAGTTTTTTTTTCTGTAACTGCTATGATGTCTGGGACTTCTCACTGATTCTTTTTTTGCCATTCCTCATGTTTATTCGTTTTAAACCATTTTGCATTTGTGTACAAACCTTCAACTTCTGTTCTAATACTGTAACTGTGGTGCGGGGGGTGGAAACAGAGGGATCGGTGTGTGATGGTTGGTTTGGAATGTTCAGTTGCCTTGGGGGTGTCGTGGCTGGAGTCCTTCTGCAGGTGTTTCTGGGGGTGCGCTTGTCCTTCCATTTGATCCTGGGTTATTCTGCTCTCCTTTTTCATTTCCTCCCATTTCTCCTTTCGTTTTTTAACTCTCTCTTTCATTGTCTTCCTTTCGTCCTGTGTTCTGTCTCGGTCGAGGTACACACTCAGGAACTCCTGCTTGCCTCTCAGCCGTGCTTTCTCCTGCAGGATCATGGTTCGGGTTGATTCTGCCTTGAAAATTACTTTTAGAGGCCCATTCCTTTTCTTTGTGAACCACCCAATTCTCCGAAAATTTGCCACCTGGGTCATGTCCCCCTCGCCTTCACCTTCATTTAGTCTTCAATCGCTTTTTCTCCTCCTGCTTTCTTCATCATAAGTTTCCCCTTTAGCTTCGTCTAGCCCATAGACAAACACGGATCTCTCCCCTTTCCACCTCCCACTGTGACTCCCATTGCACCTCTGATGGTGTTTTAGTTCCTTCCCGTGGAGTGTTCCTTCCTTCATTTCCTTCCCCCGTTATGGCCCTATGCTTCTTGGTTTATCTTCCTGCTCACCTGCTCCTGGCCCCCACAGGTATCTGGTAAGGTCCTTGCACATGTCCTAGTTCCATCAATGTCTTCCAACCTCTCTTTCTGTCCTAGAGTGCTCCCTGTCTGTTTTGGCCCCATGTGGGTTGGGCAAGACCTCTGCATACAGTTTAGTTTCCATGCTTCCTTCGGACCTGTTGTCTGTGTTCGATGTAGCCATTGCCGATGCTATTCTGTAATATCTTTGTCTCTGTGCTGTTTCAGATGTCTCAGCTCCCCTTCTAATCTCTCTATCTTGATTTCTGCTGCTGTGGCCTGTTTTCTTCCACCTTCTGCATTCTGCTGCTAACCTCTCTTCCATCTTCCTTTCCAGCTCATCTAGTCTCCTTCCCCAGTCTTCCTCCCTTTTTTTTGAGCTCTATCTCCCATTCCTCCCTCTCAGATTCGTCCTTGGAGCCCCTTGTCCCCATCCTGGTTAGGGGGAGGGAATAGATGGTTAGGAAGAGGGGATGGATGGTTGTGGGGGAGGGGGAGGATGGTTATTGGAGGGGTAGAGATAGTTGGGGGAGGGAGTTAGATGGTTTGGGGGAGAGAGGGGATGGATGGTTATGGGGGAGGGGGGAGGATGTTATTGGAGGGAGGGAGGTTGTTGGGCGGGGGTTAGACGGTTTGGGGAGGGGTTAGGTGGTTTGGGGGAGGGGTAGGTGGCTAAGGTGAGGGGTTAGGGAAGGGGTGTTACGTGGTTTGTGTCAAGTGTTTGTGTCAAGTGGCGGAGGGTGTGTGTGTGTGTGTGTGTGGGTGTTTTGTGGTGTGTTGTGTGTTTTGGTGTGTGTGGGTGTGTGTGTGTGTATGTATGTGTGTGTGTGTGTGTGCGTGTGTGGTGTGTGTGGTTTTGTGTGTGGGGGTGTGTGTGGTGTTGTGTTGTGTGTGTGTGTGTGTGTGTGTGTGTGTGTATGTGATGTGTGTGTGTGTGTTTGTGTGTTTTTGTATGTGTTATGTATGTGTTGTTGTGGTATGTGTGTTGTGTGTGCATGTGTGTGTGTGTGTGTGTGTGTGTGAGTGTCTCCCCTTTTGTTGTGTGCTTGTTTTGGGGGGGGAGGGAGGTTAGGGGGGGGGTGGTTTTAAAGATCCGTCGTGTAGGCACAAATTTATCTCATTTATCTTTCCCCAAATTATGCTACTCTCTCCCCCTTAATTTCCCTTTTGGATTTACGTGTTAATTGTTGCTGGTTATTATCATTTTCTTGTTCACATTGAGAGAGGATTCCTACTTCCTAAGTATTCTTCTGCTAATAACTACCGGAGTAACACTGCCCGTGTTCTGTGTGCGTGTGTGTGTGTGGAGTGTGTGTGTGTGGTGTTGTTGTGTTGTTGAGAGTCTTGTGCGTTTTCCCCATTTTTTGGGGGCCCCCCCAAAGGGGGGGGGGAGGGAAAAGGAGGAAGAGGGGAGGAGGGGGGGGGGGGGGGAGAGGAGGAGGGGGAGAAGGGGGGGGAGGGGGTTTTGGGGGGGGGGGGGGGAGAGGGGGGGAATGGGGGAGGGGGGAGGGGGGTTAGGAGGGAGGGGGGGTTTTGGGGGGGAACGGGGGGGGGGGGAGGGGGGGGGAGGGAGGGGAAAGGGAGGGGGAGGGAAGGGGGGTGGGGAAGGGGAAGGGGGGGGGGGGGGGGGGGGGGTTTGGGGTGGGGGGGGGGTTTGGGTGGGGTGGGGGGTTGATGGGGGTTGGGGGGGTTTTGGGGGGGGGGGGGTGGGGGGGGGGGGGGGGGGGGGGGTTTTGGAGGATTGGGGGGGGGGAGAGGGTTTTAGGGTGAGGGGAGGGAGGGTGAGGGGGGGGGGGGGGGAGGGTGGGGGGGTGGAAGGGGGGGGGGGGGGTTTTAAAAAACCCGGGGGGAAAAAAGCATAAAAGAAAAAAGTTTTGGAAGAATTTTTTGGGGGAAACCGCAAGAGGGGGGGGAAGAAAAAGATTTTAGAAAAAAAGGTAGAAAAAAAGGGGGGGGCGGGGGGGGGGGGGGGGGGGGGGGGTGGGAGCGGCGGAAAAAACCCAAAAAAGGAGAAACCCCCCCCCCAAAAAATTTACAAAAAAAGGGAAAAGCGAAAATTTTCCCCCAAAAAAAAGGGGAAAAAAATTTTGGAAAAAAGAGGAGGAGGGGGAAGAAAAAGAACAAGGAGGGGGAAAGAAAAAAAAGGGGGAAAAAAGGGGGGAAAGGCCCAGGGAAAAAGGGAGAGGAAACCCAGGAAAACCACCGGGGAGAAAACCTAACCCCCCCTAAAAGAAGAAAAAAAACTCACTTCATAAGTAAAAAGGCACACAACTTGTCGTGACGTCACTTCATCAGGCCCTCCGCTACCAATGTGGCAACAGCGCTAGCCCCACGTTTGCGCTTTGAATATTTTGATTACAGCTTTCCTCTCACTTTTTTTACCTAATAACTTTAATTATCACCCCGTATATTGTCACTGACGTTCCACTCCCACTGTTACTGCTAGCTGATATTACGCTTTTCAACGTTTAAGGTTCTCGGAGCCTTTTTACCCACGTTTTCCCACCCCACGGCCCACGTTGTGTGTTGTGTGTGGTGTGTGTTTGTGTGTGTGTGTGTGTGTTGTGTGTGTGTGTGTGCTGGTGTGTGTGTGTGTGTGTTGTGTGTGTGTGTTGTGTGTGTGTGTGTGTGATGGAGCGTGTGTGTGTGTGTGTGTGTGTGTGTGTGTTGTGTGTGTGTGATGGAGCGTGTGTGTGTGTGTGTGTTGTGTGTGTGTTGTGTGTGTACTCCCCTCACCATTTTGTTGCAGGGTCGAGCCCTAGTCCTGGCCCCGCCTTTTCCCGGTTGCTCCCTAGGTCCTCTCTCTCCCTACTCCATGAGCTTTACCAAACCTTGCCCTTAAACTATGTATGGTTCCCCCCTTTTGTCTCCTTGTCTTTTCGCGCATATTTTATTTCGTTATCATGTCTCTGCTGACCCTCCTGTCCTCCAGTGTCGTCAGGCCGATTTCCCTTAACCTTTCTTCATAGGACATTCCCCTTTGCTCTGGAACTAACCTTGTCGCAAACCTTTGCACTTTCTCTAATTTCTTGACGTGCTTGATCAAGTGCGGGTTCCAAACAGGTGCTGCATACTCCAGTATGGGCCTGACGTACACGGTGTACAGTGTCTTGAATGATTCCCTGCTAAGGTATCGGAACGCTGTTCTCAGGTTTGCCAGGCGCCCATTGCTGGTGTGTGTGTGTGTGTGTGTGTGTGTGTGTGTGTGTGTGTGTGTGTGTGTGTGTGTGTGTGTTGCGTGTCCGCGCGTGTGTGTGATGGAGCGTGTTTTGTGTGTGTGTGTTGTGTGTTTGTGTGTGTGTGTTTGTGTGTGTGTTTGTGTGTGTGTGTGTGTGGTGAGTGTGTGTGTGTGTGTGTGTGTGTGTGTGTTTGTGTTTTGTGTTTTGTGTGTGTGTGTGTGTGTGTGTACTCACCTAGTTGTACTCATCTAGTTGAGGTTGTGGGGGTCGAGTGCAAGCTCCGCCTCTTCACTGATCGTACTAGGTCGCTCTCCCTGAACCGTGATCTTTATCATACCTCTGTTTTAAAGCTATGTATGGATCCTCCCTCCACTACATCGTTCCCAAACTATTCCACTTTTCTGACTACTCTGTGGCTGAAGAAATACTTCTAAAATCCCTGTGATTCATCTGTGTCTTCAACTTCCAACTGTGTCCCCTTGTTACTGTGTCCAATCTCTGGAACATCCTGTCTTTGTCCACCTTGTCAATTCCTCTCAGTATTTTGTATGTCGTTATCATGTCCCCCCTATCTCTCCTGTCCTCCAGTGTCGTCAGGTTGATTTCCCTTAACCTTTCCTCGTAGGGCATACCTCTTAGCTCTGGGACTAGTCTTGTTGCAAACCTTTGCACTTTCTCTAGTTTCTTTACGTGCTTGGCTAGGTGTGGGTTCCAAACTGGTGCCGCATACTCCAATATGGGCCTAACGTGTATGTGTGTGTGTGTGTGTGTGTATGTAGATGGATGAATGTGTTAAAATATGTACATGTGCACCAGTACTTGTAAATCTTTGCCTGCCTTGTAAATAAAAACTGAGGAATAACAAGACAAAATTAATCTTATTCATTTTAATTATAGTTTTCAATGAGGTGGAGAAAAATATTAACACATTGACACTCGTCTACACACACACACACACACACACACATACACACACACACACACACACACACACAAACACACACACACACACACACACACACACACACACACACACACACACAATAGACAAATACACTTAATACAGCCAGAGAACCAGAAATGGAATTTATTTAAAGTAGATTCATAGCGTAACTAAAATAGATTTTAGTTTACATTAACTAGCCTCTCCTCGGTGGGTGAGCTGACGCAGTTTTCTGTGTGTCACCTCCGTTAATTCCACCCACCTGGACAGTCTCTACCGTAGTCCAGCTAGACAAAACCAAAATTTCCGTCCAAGTAGGTCACTTGGGGTTGCGAGGACCGCTGACTTCGGAGAAGTGAGGAAGGTGAGCGAACGATGGATTCCTGGATTCAGGAACCTGGGAAAGGCCGGAGGTTGGAAGCCAGAAGTGATGTTACTGAGGGGAGGCGAAGCTGACCTTAGGGAAGTGAGGGAAAGGGAAACATCCGGGGTCACACGGATGGATTTCCTGGACACATGAGCCTGGGGGAAAGCGAGGCTGTTGGTTGTTGAGGCAGGCTTTGGGGAAATGGGGAAGGGAGACTATTGAGGGGAAAACAAGATTGACTCCTGGACGTACAGACCCGAAAAAGCATCAAAAACACAGGAAGTGAGTGGGTGGACCTTTAAAGACGAACCACTTGCCTCCACGTGGCAAGATCTGGTTAACTCAGAGGTAACTCTGAGGCTGACAGTGGGCGCAAACTTTCCATGTATTAATATTATTTTATCTACTGCAGTTCGCTCAACTCATATCCTGAGATGTGTTATGATGACTGACATTCCCATTGGGATAGATGTGCATGGTATCGTAGTAGTGCTTCTTCCTCTGCAGTCTTATATCGTGTAAGCGAAAGATTTCTTTAAGGAAATAGAATCATAGGAAGCTTCTTTGTCCTATGTGCGGGTTATTAGTGTATTGTTAAATATGGAGTTTCCAGAGTCTTAGCCTGGGGTAGTGTGCGTGGGTATGGTATCAATGGCTGCTTCAAAGTGAGGTCAGGTCTGCGTCAGAGGAGTGTGACTTTGTAAATGGACCAAGTCGGACCGAACTGTCGTTGTAAGCTCCTCTCTCCTATGTGCGGGATATTTATGTTTTGTTCCAGTCACTGTATTGTGCCTTTTTCTTGTTTTTGCGTTTGAATCCCCTCAAGGGAGGTTCCTTGACGCTGGTGAGGGGCTCTTAATCTAGGAATTGGATCTGTGCTCCGGTTCCCTGAACTGAGCCTGATACACCTTCCATCCCCCCCACGTGTGCTGTATAATAATACGGGTTTAGCGGCTCCTGCATGATTATAATAATTGCGTCGGAATATGAGATGTCGCAGTGTTTTTGAGTCTCATCATGAAAAACTATTTGGGTTCTTAATCTTAACACTAAAGATTCACTGAGCACTTTCGTTTATATGGCGGCTGGGGATCGAAACCCATGGCAAAGCGAGTCCTAAGACACGCAGGCCAATCTGCTATTCACGCTATAATTTGTGTGCAATCATTTTGTCACGATTTCGTGAGTCATTGTGACTTCAGCGTTTAACCAGAGTGTGTTCTCTCCTAGTATCTTTTTAATTGATTAAAGACTCATGGATGTTGTGCGCGAGAAGAAATATTTCTGATTTCTTTTAATTTCGTTTGTGGATTGTCGTTCCCTTTGCTCTCCCAGGATTCTACGATACTCAAGAGTTTGCGTTTGATGTTTTCTTTCTCTAACCAGTGTTTCCTTTCGTTCTTCAAAAAAGTCTGCTGCCTTTGAGAAGCTTTGTCATCCACCATCTTTGCCTGAAGAGAGAGCGTATCTCTTTCTCTCTCTCTCTCTCTCTCTCTCTCTCTCTCTCTCTCTCTCTTCTCTTTCTCTTTCTTTCTATTACCTATCTCTTTCTCTCTCTTTCATTTCTACACACAAGGGTTTTTACAGGGTTAGGTTAAGAGTCCGTACCTTTATTTACAAGCTAAGAGCTGTTATCTATCTTAGTTCATTTGAAAGCCTTTTCATTCAAGTGAAACATACAAATAGGAAACAAGATGAAGCTGTCTGTGGGTCAGCGGTTTCATTAAGTCAAGTGACTTCATTTCATGGATATCGTCATGATGTACAAAACATGTTTGAGACTCGACTCATTCTAGGAATGTTCTTGAGAAGGGTACAGCTAAGTGTAGAAATGTTTGTTGCCCGTCTTATTGTACAGAATCTGCCCTGGCCTGGTCACAGACCGGGCCGCGGGGGCGTTGACCCCGGAACTCCTCCAGGTAAACTCCAGGTAAACTCACTAACACGAAGTGGAGCCAACTGTGGTATTCTTACATAACAATAAGATCATGCATATCTCTTCAGTGTTGAAGGCACTTTTGAAATGGACAGATCAGTCCAGGCCAAGTCCAGGAGAGATGAGTCGTCCTGTTCTGTTTTCTATCCTGTCTAGAAGTCGTAGATGAGATGGGTAGCAGGCACTCCAGGAGTGTGGAGCATACTCAGGGGGCGAGTGCATTTGTGTCTCATATAGAGTACTCGAGATACACATTAGTGCTTTTATCTTCTTGGCTACCTCGCTTCTAAGTGCTTCTTCATAGTTTTGGAAGCAGTTTTCAGCCCTAGGATATCAACCACCTAATTCCTTAGTGATTGCACTCTCCCATTCATTCTTACCGCTGTTCCAGCGTTACCATCATGGTACCTAGAAACCATCATATATGATTTCTCAGAGGCAAATGTAACTTGGCATCGTTTTTCTAAGGTTGATATAGATGTAAGCGTGGTGATTGGATGTACTGGGAGCAGCTGGCATTTCTTCTCTTGACTAGGTAAATGTCAGAATACTTTCACCCGTATGGGCATGGGATTCTGAAATGAGTTGAAGGTCACTGAAGTAGACATTCCATAACAATGGACCAAGACTACTTCCCTGTTTAACATCTGTACCTATTGAGTGTCTAGTTGACTCTGTCCCATTGGGAACTACTCTTATAAGTCGACCTTGAAGGTAATCACTAAGGAGACATAGTGTAGAGCCAGAGACTCCTAGTACTTGCAGCTTTGTCAAGAGTCCCTCGTTGCCATACTCGATCGAAAGTACCAGCAATGCCAGTGCTGTAAACATAGCTCATCCTGGAATCATACAGAGGCTGATGCGCCACAGTCGAGAAACGCTGTCATATGCCGTGAAATTATTCTCTCTCTTCCTCTCTCTCGCTCTCTCTCCTTACTATTCGTCTTATCGTCTTTAATCTTCATGGGGCATAACTCGACTCACGAAATCGTAATGACATCGATTGCAAACAAACCATACCACGGGTGGGGTTTGAACCCGCTGTCAGAGTCTCAAAACTCCAGACCGTCGCTTTAGGCCACTGAGACTCTCTGACCGCGGGTTCAAACCCACCCGTGGCATGGTTTGTTTTCATGGGCATAGTTTAAGCACTAGTAAGCTCATTCTCCAGGGATATAGATTCAAGTCATATCAGTTATCCATCTTGCCAACATATTTCAGGAAGGTCAAGACTGATTTGGTTTGTTTGATGTGTTTACTGTTGACAGCTGAATTTTATTAAATTCTCCATTATGATTGATTGTGCTTCAATCATCGTTAACAATGTGCTGTATATGCTGGTCTGGGTCTTCATCCTGCTCTGGTCTGAGTTTGCTGTCTTCGACACCATTATGTCCCAGACCAGGTCTTTACTTATTCATGCATATAATGTCGAATGTATTTCCTAGTGTGTTCGGTTCTGCTGTCTGCACTAACATTAAATTGATGTTAGTGCAAATTTTTAACAATTCGATTGTGAGATACTTTTCATCTTTTCAAGTAAGTCCCGATGCTCTCTGCTACCGCATATCTTTGCTAATTTTTCTTCCATTGTGTCTTAATTCATAGTCAATAAGCAAGAAAATACTAGGGGCTGGTTAAATAAGTTATTAATACTGAGTGTGATTATCAGTAGTTGGTCTTTGAAACTGTTGAGAGGCTAAATGAAAATTGTTCATAACCAAGATTTTGATTATCAATTTTGCCACAAACTTTGACTAAACCTCTATGGCCTTATTTGTCTTATTTCCTTCCTGAGTAATACCGGGCAGTTTGCATTATAGCTTTGTCTCTCGTTTATTAAATATAAGCACATTTTTTTGATGAAAGAATATGAAGGTCCTTAGAATTACATGTTAATTTTTATGCTTTTTTTTTTTCAGAAATGTAATGACAGGTTCAAATTTTTTTCAAGTTTTATTTATCAGCAGTTGTCCCCAGGCATTTTGTTTACAGTAGGGGACTAGTGAGTGTAATACAATTTGGATTGAAATTTGTTCACGAGATGGGGGTCCATGTGAATGCTGTACTGTATTCCTGTACTGTGTTCCCGACTTTCCTCGTTCCGCTGAGTCTACAGTCATATCTGAGCTTTTCCGCTGAGCTCTGACTAAAATTTTGAGTTTTAACATCATAAAGTTCTTTTTCAGTTTCCTGTTCTCAGGGAGTATCTATTTGAATTTATGGTTCCTTTTTCTCTGCATCTTATTTCCCTGATATTTATTTATCCTAGTCAAACTATCGAAGAAAATGTTTTTTGCTATTCAGTACTCGACTCTACACTTTCCCGAAGCCTTTTCAAGATTCTCCGGGATCAATGTCACTTCTGGAAACTAAGTTTTTTCACACACACGAGACATCATTGTTGAGGAAAATAAGTCACTTGGAAACCCTTGATTTTTCTCCTCCCTGGTCTGTACATTATGCGGCACGTACATTATTTTTGTACGTTATTCCATATTTTCTAAAAAAAAAAAAAAAAAAAAAAAAAAAAAAAAAAAAAAAAAAAAAAAAAAAAAAAAAAAAAAAAAAGTTGGGTCTAAATTTTAGATTTTTTGTAGAAATTGCAAGCACCTTTGACTTGCAGCTGGCTTACAGCTGACCTACAGCTGGCCTACAGCTGGCCCACAGTCCTACAGCTGACCCACACTACTAGTGATCACTGGAACGGAGTGGGCAATTGCCTACACTGCTGTTTTACTGTGCAAAAATTTAAACATTTTAATATTGTTGTTTTCCCCTACTACCCAATTTTTATACAATTTATGCTGGAGATTCACCCTTTCATGACCATTTTGTGTAACAAATTAACGGTATCAAGGAACTGATGCTTAACTCGAAATGTATTTCGTTTGAGGCTTTTCAATTTTTCTAGTATTACTTATTTCGACATTTTTTGTCGTTGTTGTTTGACAAATTAATCCATGGTAAAAAATTTTGACGTAAGGTGGAGATTTTTGGCGTTGAAGTAGTAGCAATGGTCCTATTTCGAGGACATGTTGTAGGATGGGTAGTGGATAGGATGGATCGGAGCCACCCTGGTTCATGTGGACTTCCGTATTTCCTCGTTGTTTATACTGCAACAAATAAATTTTGCTTGAAATACGCTATTTCTTTATTAATTCACATTTCACTTGTTTCCCTTTCACAGTCAATCTTTTAGCATTTCCTTACTCTAAACAGAGCGAAATGTTTTTCTTGATATAAGCCAGTTTTTTACGTTCTTGATTCTCTTCATACAGCGCCTGATTAAAAAGGAGTTTTGGCAGTATCAAGAAAGGGGTTGGTAGCTCCACTTGCCTGGATGAAGAGTCCCTTGAAGTTCAAAGGGTTCAGCCACTGGGAGTAACAGCCTGGCACAACTTTTGCTCGGCTAATCACATATAAGCGATTTTTAATTGCTTTCACCGGTTCTCGTAATTTTAAATTTGGGGAATAAGCTAGCTCATTCAGATTTACAGGTTACCTTATTTACAGTTTTAAACCCTAAATAGATTTAAAAGTTATTTTATTTACAGCTTTAAATTAGTATATTATGATTTACAAGTAACCTCATTTACAGCTATAAATTTGTATATTTAGATTTGCTAGTTACCTTATTTACAGCAATAAATTAGCATACTCGAATTTCCAAGCTACTTTATTGTGAAGGCTTACTGAACCCTGCAAGATCTTAAAAAGGTCTTACCAAGGCTGGCTCCCCCTTAGGAAAATTAAAGAATAGAAAAAGAATAATAACAAACATATATAAAAAACTTTATTGTTATAATTGAAAATATAAAACATTTAAATATGAACTTTTATCCTAGTGAAAGAGATGAAAAATGAAATATAAAAATGTATTTGAATTCAACGCTAATATGTACAGTTTAGACTGGGGTGTCTGGTTGATGTTGACACTGCGCCTTGTAGAAATTGTAGCCGTTGTGATGATGTGGGGGGGGGGGGGTCACAGCTGTTGAGTGAAAACCCCAACGACTAGTTCGTCACTGCAAAGATAAAGGGTAGTTGCCTGGGGTTGGTTTCACTTCAGGTATGTAAATAAAAAGTGACGTCCCAGAATCATGTGAAGTTCATCTCCTTCAGCACTGTTTCAGGGGGTTGCCAGATGACCAAGCTGACATTCCAAGAGTTGTGTTGGGAGATGTGAGTCAAGTGATTTGCTTTTGGGTTTTGGAGCCCACCACGTCACCTTTCTGGGTGGAAAAAGAGGGGGGGATAGGGGGAAAGCTAGACACTGACCTACCTTAACAAGCAGACTGGCAATCAAACTTCGTCACCATGTACTCGCTCGCTACTCCTATCTGTTGAACTTTTCACCCCACACTCCCCATACAAGACTTATAGTTAAGGAGTATAAGAAAAATAGGCAAGGAAAAATTTTAAAACCCGGGAAAAGTCGTGTTAAGGTCCAAATTTTCTACTATCATGCCTTAACCAGTCAGAAATAATTTTGGATGAACCATTGATTTACACAATATGGAAACTAAAAGTTTGGAGTGCCAATGTCCACCCCAAGAGGCGACTGTTGGTTCCCTTAAAAGTTTCTAGGTATATCAAAGGTTTGTGATCTGCCTCTCAAAAAGAATTCATTTCCCAATAAGTAAAATTTAAGTTTGAGATACCCCAACAAGGGCCAAACATTCCTTTTCAATGGTGGGGTATTTTCGTTTCTGCAGGAAGAAGTTTCTGGCTTAGGAAGCATACAGGAGAGGGTGTACCATATGATACTGTAGTTAAAACTGCACCTAGGCCGGTATTGGAGGCAACGTTCTTAAACAAAATGGCTTATTAATATCTGGAATCTTAAGTATAGGATCTTTAGAGATGTTCTTAAGCTCATTAAACTTTTCTCAAGCTACGCGGAAAGTTCAAGAGGTTCCTTCACGACTTTCAAAGGTAGTCGGATAAGATGCCTGTAAGATCGGTAATGTTGGGGATAAACCGTGCATAAAAATTACAGAACAAGAAAGCTATGCATGAGCTTTTTGGGTTTTTGGGGGAAATTTTAAAAAACCCCTTAATAAAGCTTTGATCTTATGGAGAGAGGCTGCAAAGAGTTATTAGAAAGAATAAATTTCCGAGATATTTATTTTGATATCCCCAAAGGGAAAACATTTCTTCGGCTTGGCAAATGGGGCCCAAATGTGGTGTAACCTACTTTAAGATGATTTTAAATTTGTTTGGATATGCTTGCCTGTGTAGATGTCATTACGTAAATGTTATCAAAATAAACTAAAGGGCATTTGGCATATTACCCAAGACCTTTCTCATCAGTCTCACGTAGGTAGCACAGGCAGTTAACAAACCGAAGGGCATAGTTCTATACTGCATCAGTCCTTGGTGTGTAGGAAAGCGGTTTTACTGCTTAGAAAAAGGATCTAACATTACTTATGATATGCTTGCGCAATATCAATCTCTGAAAAGAAAGAAGAGTCTTTAAAATTTGTGTAGATCGCTATCTATTAACCTTTTGACTGTCGCAGCCCCTTTCTGAAACTGTCATTCTATGTTGATAAATTTTTGGAAAAAATAAATTTTTTTCTTATGAAATGATAAAGAATCTTTTCCCGAGGGTTTAATGACACCAAAAGTACGAAAATTTGGTTGAAAATTCACGGAAATTACCCCTTCCGCGAAGTTAGCGGTCTAGGCGACATTTTACGCATCGGCGATTTCGCCGAGTTTGAGCCCTGTTTTTGGCCAATTTCCCGTTGTTCCAGTTGACCACACTATATCTATTTCTTTAGAACTCCATTTGTTCTATTGTTGAGTACAAAAAACCGCCCATTTACCAATCTGAAACTACTCAATAAAGTGGTCAGACATTGGCAATTTGGCCAATTTACGAAAATTTAAAAAAAAGATGCAAATTTCAAATAGAGTCCAGAATAAAACAATGTAGACATTCTTGGCACTAAAATAACATATCCTCTGTTCATTAGCCCACATCTCTGGCCCCTTTTTTTATTACTAATGCTTTCTATTTTTATTTTTATTCATACAAAAAAATAAAATTACTGTTTTGAGACTACTGCATTATTGTAAAAATGGTATAAATAATATCAGTGCACTAGTGAAAGAATATTAGACTCCCCAGTTGAAGTGTATTGGACGTGAGGTGTGATTTGCGTTACTCCTGAACATTAGTAAAAAAATCGAACATTTCTGCTACTTTGAGCTAAATTTCAAGGTCGTTTTCATCGTGAAAGTTTTGGCCATGCTGTAAGGTGGCATACCTGAAATTTTCCTATAAGAATTTGTGGTCTTTGGTTTGCTTTAGATGCCTTCTTAAGTAGGTTATAATTACATATGATATCCTGGGACAAGTTGCTTAGATTTCAAAGCTGTACTGGAAAAAACATTTTCCTAAACCCGGTAGCCCAGGTGTCAGCTGGCCATTCACAGAGGGGTAGCGGTATTTCAAAACCCATATGTATGAAGTTATGTCTCCCCCCCTTGTGAAGGAGGTTAAATAGGTTTTTGCATTATGTGGACTAGCTGTATGTCAATTACTCTTTCTCTAATGTCGTTGTGAAAAAGTTAATTTTTTTATTTTCTAAATTCAAGGCGTGCCTCTCTTCCCACGATCTTTCTGTCTCTCTCGCAACTCATTCTCTCTAGCTTTTTCTCACGTCTCTGCTTTTCTTCAAGTCTCTCTATATTTTGCTCTTTCCTCAGTTTTCTTAATTTAACCTTGTTCCTCACGTATTTAGCTTGTTCCCAGTAATTTAGCTCTTCCTATTGATAAGGGCTATCACCTCCTTTTTGTCTTCTCGCTCTCTTCTTTCTTGGTTTCTCTTCAATTCGATCTTTCCTTTCCCTTTCATTCCTCTCCTCTTTTCCCCCGATTCTCTCTCTCTCCTTTTCTCTTCTTTCAAGGTTCTCTTTCTCCTTTCTTTCACTTTCCCGGGAAAATTAGAGATGATGAAAGCTTCTAAATTTTCCCCCATTTTCTTAACTTACTCCCAGTGTTCATCCAAACTGGTATTCTCCATACTTGCAAGAAAAACTTAAACTACCAGGGGAAATGAAACGTATATATCAAAGAAATCGGAGGGTTCAATTTCTGCTCTGCTCAAACTGTAAATAAATCGGAAGGTTCGATGCCTGCTTCTATTAAACAATATGTATGAATGAAAATGGAGGGTTCTATGCTGGCTCCGACCAAACAGTAAGTTGAATGGGGTCACTTGACCATCCAATCTTCTCACCAACAAATCAAGAGTGTCCTACAACAGTTCCCTTGATATAATAAATAGAGCTCAATGAAACAACTTGTCACTGGAAAATCTCGGGTCCCTAGAGTCTATTCCTCCAAATTGTTTCAAGCTCGAGAATAAAGGTGGCAGAATTAACTAGTATATCCTGCCTTGACTTGACTTACAATAAATTAAGACTATAACAATCACCAAATCTTTTAAATACCTGTACTGTAGTCCTACCATAGAGAATAATTACTCATGGCTGGTGGTAACCGTCTGTGGTATGCGGCGTTGAAGTTCCAATGGTAGATTCAAGATGGAGTCGAATCTTGATTCAATCGAGTGATCCTGGCAAGGTCGCCACTTGTGAAGGCTTACTCAACCCTGTGAGATCTTTGCTGATTATGTGGGGGACGGGTCACAGCTGTTGAGTGACAACCCAACGACTAGTTCGTCACAGTGCCTCCAGCCTTGAATAATCCGTCAAAATGATAGGAACGCAGGTCTTTCATCACTGCAAAGATGAGGGGTAGTTAGCTGGGGTTGGCTACACTCATCAGGTATGTAGATAAAAAGTGACGTCCCAGAACTCGTGTGAAGTTCGTCTCCTTCAACACTTTCTGTGGTTGTCAGATGACCCAAGCTGACATTCCAAGAGTTGTGTTGGGAGCTGTGAGTCAAGTGATTATCCATTTGGTCGGAGCCCCACACGTCACTTTTCCGGGTGGAGAAGGGGGGAAGGACAGCGGGAGCTAGCCACTGACCCTACCTTAACAAGCAGACTGGCAATCAAACTATCGTCACCATACACTCGCTCGCTACTCCTATCTGTTGAACTTTTCCCTCACATTTATTTACGGCTTTAAATTAGCACATGCAGAAGTTTTACATCTATAAGCTAGCATTTCTAGATTTATTAGTTACCCTATTTACAACCGTAAATTAGTACACTCAGACTAGTAAGTTACTTTATTTACAGCTATTAATTAGCGTACTCAGACTTATAACCTACCTTAGTTACAGATACAAACTAACGTACTAAAATCTATAACTTACCTTGTGAATATTTATAATTTTTTTCTATTCAGATGCGTAGGTTAGCACAGTCAAACTTTTGTGCTAGCTCTCATGGTTGTGGGCTAGCTCTCTCTCATGGTTGTGTGCTAGCTCTCTCTCATGGTTGTGGGCTAGCTCTCTCTCATGGTTGTGGGCTAGCTCTCTCTCATGGTTGTGGGCTAGCTCTCTCTCTCATGGTTGTGGGCTAGCTCTCTCTCATGGTTGTGGGCTAGCTCTCTCTCATGGTTGTGGGCTAGCTCTCTCTCATGGTTGTGGGCTAGCTCTCTCTCATGGTTGTGGGCTAGCTCTCTCTCATGGTTATGTGCTAGCTCTCTCTCATGGTTATGTGCTAGCTCTCATGGTTGTGGGCTAGCTCTCTCTCATGGTTATGTGCTAGCTCTCTCTCATGGTTATGTGCTAGCTCTCTCTCATGGTTATGTGCTAGCTTTCATGGTTGGGGCTAGCTCTCTCTCATGGTTATGGCTAGCTCTCATGGTTGTGGGCAGCTCTCTTCATGGTATGGGGCTAGCACCTTCTCAGGTTATGTGCTAAATCTCATGGGGTTTTGGGCTAGCTCTCTCTCATGGTTGTGGGCTAGCTCTCTCTCATGGTTGTGGGCTAGCTCTCTCTCATAGCTGTGGGTTACCTTATTCAGGGCTATTAGCATATATAAATAAAAATCCAAGAGATACAGAAAGAGAGAAGAGGGGGAAGAGAGAGAGAGGGGGGAAGAGAAAAGAGAGGGGGAGGGGAGAGAGGGGGAGAGGGAGAGAGAAGCAGAAAGACACAAGGAGTGAATACAAGGAAGAGAGGTGATTAAATCCAGGGCAGGTCACACAAACCCCGGTCACACCCCAGGGCCCACAGGCAAACCAAAAAACACACCAGGCACTCCAAATA
>NC_069419.1:53393623-53458623 GCF_026875155.1 Cherax quadricarinatus
GAGTTTGGATGCGGTATAACTGCCTTACGTCTGAGTGACTGAGTTACTAACAGCTTGTCCTGTTTCCTGATTAACCTTACCTAACTTAACAGCTATTAGGGCGCCTACTGTACACTTTCGTCTGCATAAATCTTCCTGAATGGAGAACGCCTGGCCCCATTATGCTTCGTAGGGTGTTTAACATGATCTCCCCTCATCACCCTGCCTCGCCCTCACTTGGCGTCCAGGCATCTTAGAATCAACAAGGCCTACTCCTCCCTCCCTCGCTGGGCATGGCCCCCAGGGGCAAGAGCAAATAAAGATCTTCGCAAATAAAGAAAGAAACCTCCGAAGCTTTATCATTTCTCTCCGCTTGCACAATGACGTAATTATTCCAAGATAATAGCAATACAATCTCCCTGGCGTTTTGCACCAAGTTTGGAACGGAAGTTTAAGAGTTAGTGAGTATTTTATAAAGTTTTCCTCAAGTATGTTGCACATGCTAACTGCTACGTCACTCACCGGCAGAACGATACATGCGGGAGGCTGTCCTTCAACTTGGTTGGTGTCAGTCTTGTTGAGGATGTTGTCGCACGTTTCCTGCAGTCATGTACGAATTGTAAAGGGAAAGAGTGTAACAAGCTGAATGAGAATGTACGCCTTTCTTCGAGGAACTGCGGACTGGAAATTCTGTAAGCTCTAAGGAAGATGTCTATAACTACTATTCTTCAAGTGCTGGTGAGAGAAGAAATGCTGCAATTCGTCCTGGTAGTTTGATTTGGGTTACGCTTTAAAAGAGAGTCTGTTTTCATATGAGAGTAGCAAGATGTCGAGAAATTTCAGTTGATTGTCCTCTTCTAGAGTACAGTCAACGGTAGTGTTGATGGTGATGAGAATGTCATGCACTTCAAACTTTTGGCTATGATGAGAGGGGGGGAGGCAGGAATTAGATTTTTTCTAATTATCCATTTTCAATGAAATTTTTACTGTGATTTAAACAACTCTTGAAACCTGCCCACTGTAGTTATTATGAAGCTTGCATTGAAAATTTAAGAGAAAAAAATTATTGGCTGCTTTATGGGGTATTTTTCGATACACTTTTTGCAAAACAGGGTTAATAGACAATGTTCTAGTTGACTTCACATGAAAGATAATGGTCACGGTAGTTGTATAACAACGGGGTATTATCATTGTGTCAGTATTTTGTCTTTTAAAAAAATGTTGAAATTTGTTGTTTTTATTTTTAATGATTTTTGGGAGAAAAAAATCAGTAAAACAAAACGGTAAAGGCTATTGCAAATTCCAGTTAGATCTATGTAAAACCATCATTTCTTAATAATGTGTGCAAAAATCAAGACGTTGTATAAAGTAGTTTTTGCAAAAAGCATATCGAAAGGTAAATAACTTATTACTGAGAAAACTATGGACATCGCGTGCTGTTAGTCCCCAGAGCTCATACTCCCACTCTTCACAGCAGCCCACAGGCGACTGAACAGCTCTCTTTCTGAATACTAATGTGGAGTCGACTGACAAGATCCCATGTTGGGTATATACAAAGAAACAATCATAAAAATCATAATTTTTGCAGTAAAAAAATAAAAGAAAAACACACAACATGGCATCTTGTCCTCTTGATGACAGCTACAACATAAAAATAACATTTTTGGAAAAAGACACTTTAGAAATATGGTAGAAACAAACTGATTGCATCAACATATTGCCAGATTTATGCACTATTTTTCAGTAAGAAAATATTTTTTCCAAAAAATTTCCATTTTTTTTTTTTCGGAATTCCTGCCTCCCCTCAAAATGTTATCTATGAATCGGATACAAGTAACCGATTTAGGAATGGTATTTTTACAATGGTCTTGAGAACACACAGATTTTCAGTACACATAATTATACATTATGAATAAGTTATCCCACTGATTCAATTTTTTTTATCGGAAGAGACATTCTGCAGTTATTTCACAGTAACCGGTTCCATTATTTATCTTGGCCCCAAAGAACTTACACAACTTAAAATCAAGACTAAGTTTTCTTTCATAAAAACGTGTCAGCACAAAGCATTTAAAGCCGACTAGAAGAGGCATTCTCCAGTTATTTTTCATAATCTAATAAAATGTGTACTTACACAGCCAAAGAATAAGAAATGCTTCATCTATTCCCTGAGATGGATTATCCATTAGAGATTGATGTTCACAATTGTTATGTATTAACTAGGAGGGGGAGAAAATACTAAATTATGAGAAGTCATATTACGCCTGTGGAATGGAAGTCAGATTCGATCCATGGAAGGGTTGAATAAGTTCAGATACTTGGATCAAGAGCCCGTTATCAGCTTCAAGATATAATATAAAAATGTAAAATAATATTATACATATTTCGAAACTAAAAGTAACAAAATGAACATACTAGACACTCCATTAACAAAGGCAACCTTCTTCGAGGTAGATGGTATTCTCCAGTTATCACACGAAGCAAAATGTGGATATGGCCAGTGTAACTGT
The DNA here is from genome assembly GCF_026875155.1 of Cherax quadricarinatus. Taxonomy (NCBI): domain Eukaryota; kingdom Metazoa; phylum Arthropoda; class Malacostraca; order Decapoda; family Parastacidae; genus Cherax; species Cherax quadricarinatus. The sequence continues at coordinate 53,396,113 of NC_069419.1, forward strand.
TCATATAGAATTCTCACATGTAAACATCCTCATGAATCTTACCCTTAGGCAAGATTCATGGGGATGAAAATGTGAATCGGACTGAATAAGGCATTCTCTAGTAAACCACGGAAATTTGCGAGAAGGAAAAGAAAAATGTTTCTGAGAATGCTCAAAAATCGGAGAGTCTATCCTCGAATTATTCTTTTTCAGTTTTCTTTTCTCATTTATACAACACTGAAAATTCTTTGCAATCCTGTAAGAAAAAAAATAACCAATATTTATTGTTAATTTGATTCTAATTTGAGAAACTGGCACCCAAAATCAGTACAAAATACATATAATTAAGAAATTCTTCATTTAGGATTTGGAGCCAATCAGAAGAGGCATTCCCTAGTTACTACAAGACAAATAATTTATTTAATAAAACTGGCTAATTCAAATTTACACAACTTGAAGTGAATACCAAGCTTATTCTTAATAAAGCCAACCAACAATGAAAGTTTGAAGCCGATTAGAAAAGGCATTCTCAAGTGAAACTGACTTTTCTTTATTATTTGTATACAGATGAATATCATTATTTATTCAAGTAAGCTGGCGAATTTAGACTTATGTCTCACAACAACATGAACACGGCATTCAGTAAAATAAACTAGTAATGAAAGTTTGAAGCCGATCAAAAGAGGCATTCTCCAATTATGGTGCAGATTCCAACGATACCTTTCATTTATTTACCCGTTTTATTTTACAGAATTGACAAATTTGTCTATATTAGAAAAAAACTTAAGTACTGAAGCCTTTCAGGAAAATGAAATTTCACGCTATTTTACACATAAAATGTGCAGTTCTGCGCCTACACACATGAGTTTCATTCTATCGTCGTCGAATTAGGAGGCAACTCTCTTGAAGGGTATTGGAATTTACTCAAACCTTCTCAGGATGCGGAACGTGTTCAATAACTCGGATCATTGGGCTGGTGAACATACCAAGTGTTCCAAGAATTTGGCTCTAGTATCCGCACTTAATCTTTGAACATTTGAAGGTCTTATCGAGTTTTGTGCGAAAGAAAAACGAAAAGTTAATGGAAGAAAAAACAAATATCAATATAAAATATGGCAACCATTTAAAGGTCCCCCTTCGGGTATAAGCAACAACAGCGGCAACAAATTTTGAGATATCTTTAGGAATGTAGGATTTATTTTTTTTGAAGGTCCTTTATGTGATAATGGAGTATAGTTAAAAATGCAAAAAAAAAAAAACATATTATTCGTTTACAGTTAGAATATTTACATTATGATTTCTTCTATTGCAATTTCTTCTTGATTACCTATGTTTCATAAATCCTTCTTCCTTCTTATTCCAGCTGTGTATGCTTTTGGTATAGTTGTTATGGTGAACATAACAAGCTTTTATTATACAAACGAACTTAAAAAAAAAAATCCTAAATGTGACAACAGTGAACAAAACCTTGAGACAGATTGAACTTGAAGTGTTTTGTATCAGAAGGAATATTCAAAATCCCTGCTATGTGCAATGGACCAAAAGCCTAGTAGAGAGACTGATAAAATTCCATGAACTAAATAATTTACCATTACCAGTTTGTTCAAGAATGGCTGGTTTGGCAGGGCGTGTCGGGCTGACCAGGCTGACCAGGTCAAGACTGAACAGGACTCAGTGTGAATACTTTGGGAAGATTACAGTGCAGCGAGAAAACATTCCAGTGCATCATTAACATAAATAGTGGAAGTGTTGTGTAGTTTGTGAAGGTTGGTAGTGGAGAAGACTGCCATGGACCCATTGTGCCTGGGTGACAACCACGTATATACAAACCTCGAAAGGCCTCCAACAAAGGCGCCATACTTCCAGTTAACTTAAAAATGAATACGTGTCGATGCATGGAATAATTAGAGAAATATAGTGTGGGAAGCATGTAGTGTTGAGAATAACGAGATCGAGATCAGTCAGTGCCTCCTCCCCCCCACGCCAGGGTGGAGGGACCAATCAGTGCCTCCTCCCCACGCCTCAGGGGAGGGGAAGAGGCGGGGTGTACTCACTTAGTTGTGGTTGCAGAGGTCGATTCATAGCTCCTGTCCCCGCCTCTTCACTGGCCGCTAATGGGTCACTCTCCCTGCACCATGAGTTTCATCATACCTCTGCTTAAAGCTATATATGGATCCTGCCTCCACTACATCGCTTCCCAAACTATTCCACTTCTTGACAACTCTGTAACTAAAGTAGTACTTCCTAATATCCCTGTGATTCGTTTGTGTCTTCAACTTCCAACTGTGTCCCCTTGTTGCTGAGTCCCATCTCTTTCCACCTTGTCAATTTCTCTCAGTATTTTATATGTCGTTATCATGTCCCCCCCTCCTTCTCTCCTGTCCTCCAGTATCGTCAGGTCGATTTCCCTTAACATCTCCTCGTAGGACATACCCATTATCTCTGGGACTAGTCTTGTTACAAACCTTTGCACTTTCTCTAGCTTCTTTACGTGCTTGGCTAGATGTGGGTTCCTAACTGGTGCCGCATACTCCAATATGGGCCTTACGTACACAGTGTACAGGGTCCTGAACGATTCCTTATTAAGATGGCGGAATGCTGTTCTTAGGTTTGCTAGGCGCCCATATGCTGCAGCAATTATTTGGTTGATGTGCACATCAGGAGATGTGTCTGGTGTTATACTCACTCCAAGATATTTTTCCTTGAGTGAGGTTTGTAGCCTCTGGTCCCCTAGACTGTGTTTCGTCTGCGGTCTTCTTTGCCCTTCCCCAATCTTCTTGACCTTGCACTTGGCGGAGTTGAACTCCAGGAACCAATTCCCGGACCAGGCCTGTAGCCTGTTCAGTTCCCTTCGTAGTTCTGGCTGGTCCTCGTCCGATTGAATTCTTCTCATCAACTTCACATCATCTGCAAACAGGGACACTTCGGAGTCTATTCTTTTCGTCTTGTTCACAAATACCAGAAACAGCACCGGTCCTAGGACTGACCAGTGTATAGGTGAAGATGAGGATTTTGAGCAGTCACATACCCACATTTTTCATGAAGTGCATGGGAAACAAATAAATGTTGTGCTTATTGTAAGTAAGACAGTGTGATCAACAGTGTGCAATCCCTGTGTAGTATACAGTGGCTACCCCTCACCCCTCGCCCCTCTCCCCGGGCTTGCCCCGTGTGTAGTGTACAGTGACCGACCCGCGCCTTTCATAACCCTTCACCCAGGGCTTCCTCCACCAAACTTCCTGCGCCTCCACCATTCAACTCCCCCGCCTCACCCACCCAACTCCAAGCGACACCCAAACTGTAGAGGGTACTTTTCCCCTCCCAGCCCATCAAACCCCATTACGCTGGCGCCCTCCCATGCCCATGATGTCAGTAATGTCACATTATATCCTGGGTTCCCAGGAACTTCCACAGTAGAGCCAACGCCGTGGAATTCGACCACGAGGCAACTGTCAGGTGTGCCACAGGAGTGTGCACTCAGTCCCTCAAATCTCAGCATCCGTGCACACAATGGATGTCTAAGCTCCCAGAGAGCTCCAGGTGGGAACAACCAACAGCCCCTCCCAGCAGACAAAGCTGACAGCTACCACGACTTCACCTCTACAGAAGACCTAAAATCTGCAATGAAATTAACGTCCACCGGGACGCTGACACACATCCCCAGAGCAGCTCTCCCTCAGGCTGCTAGCAAATTCGATGACCTTTTGAAGAAAGTCAACGATGCCCCTGCAAAACGAGGCCCCTGCAAACAGCAAATCCTGGCACAACTTACTGCAATTTCCAATGCCTGTCTGGCTGTCCCACCAATGAGGAGCAAGTCCCTAGTAACATGTGTTATTAGGGCAATAAATGCATTCCCTTGAGATGTTATTAATTTCTAATATATATTCATTGTCTTCTATTTTTCGTTGTATTCCAACAGATTGATAATTAATTTTCAGAGTGAACTCTATAATAATTTAGTAATCTTCATATTTTTTTTATATTGTCGTAATTCTTGTGATCTACTCATTCCATCTTTATCACCCTTTATTCAATATTTTACATAATTTGTTTTATGTGTCATTTTTATATAATTTATCTGTTACATTTGATTTTTTATATTAATGTTATTATTGATAAGGTAACAAAAGGACTCTGTGAGGGAAAAGTTCAACAGATAGGAGTAACAAGCGAATATATGGTGACGATAGTTTGATTGCCGGCTGCTTGTTAAGGTAGGGTCAGTCTAGCTCCCGCTATCCCCTTCTCCCCCCCCCCTTTTTTTTCCACCCCAGAAGGTGACGTGTGGGGCTCGGACCAAACAGCAATCACTCGACTCACAGCTCCCAGCACAACTCTTGGAATGACAGCTCGGGTCACCTGCCAACCAAAGAAATGTGAAGGAGATGGACTGAAGTCCGGAGACGTCACTTTTTGATCTACCTACCTGATTAATTGTAGGCCACCGCAGGCAAATACCCCTCATCTTTGTAGTGGTAAAGAACCTGCGTTCCTGTCATCTGGACTGACTATTCAAGGCTATAGACTCTGTGAAGAACTAGTCGTTGGGTTGTCACTCAACACCGTACATATTAGCGTTGAATTCAAATGTAATTTTTCCATTTAATTTTTTATTTTTCTTTAAAGTAGGATACACATTCATGTTTCAATGTTTTATCTTTGCATTACTAAATAATAAAGTGTTTATCTTTGTGAATTATTTCTTTTTCTATTCATTAATTTTCCTGAGGAGGAGCCAGCCTTGGTAATACTCTCAGAAGTTACAGGGCAGAATAAGCCTTCACAGACCCCAATGGAAATAAGTCACTTGGTCTGACTTTTTTGGGTTATCCCAGGTTCTCTACATATATGCTGCTATGTATGATAATCTATGTAACTGTATTTGTGTATACCTGAATAAAGTTATATACTTTCTCATTTACTGAAAGAGTGAATGAGGGGAAATGGTATACAAACACATTATCAGAAAGCAAAACAAAATGGCATAAGTCGTGTATCGTCAAATTCAACATTACTAAGCTTTAAAGAGCAAAAAAAAAAAAAAGAGAAAACTGTCTTTGATTCTCAAACTGAGCCTTTAACTTCCAAGAAATTCACAAGGCAGAGTGATGAGTCTGCACACATTGATGCCTCAACGTCAAAGAACATGTATATCTTCTGTAGACAAAGTCAGCAAACCCTTTGCATGTGGCATTTACATTTGGTCTAGACAGGTGGGTGAAGAAATGTATCCTAGAACTGCACGATGAAAGGTTACTGGCAAAACCAAGAGTAAAACAGAGCAGCAGCAGCAATATCATGCTCAAAGCCTGATTAAAATCCTAGCCTGTAGATACACCAGGGAATTGCATTTGCAAAGCTAATCACATGCATTGCAACTAGCAATTTTCTATTTGAGGGCCATTGCAGCACATTAACAAGAACTGTTCCTCAACTATTGCTCCTGGACCCTTCCATGGAACGGGGATCCTCTTGTTATAGCGGTCAAAGAATGATACAGAAGAAACAAATCGTAAAAATACCCCGACAAAGATGAATGATATCAGAAAATATAAAAAATTACCAGAATTGTACACCACCATAGAACCAGTGGAATTGAAGAAGGACGTATTAAATGTGCCAAGAAATTAAACGGACACAATACCGTAAATGGAACAATACACAAATAATCCACACATAGGAGAATGAAACTTACGACGACATTTCGGTCCGCCATGAACCATCAACAAGTCACACACAAGCACGAAGAGTTCAGGGTGAAGGTTTGCCAGGACAGGTCCTCGCCCGGGTCTTCTCCGTGCGGTGACCCAGCAGTGTCTCCCGAAGGAGTGTCGGAATGTGTACAAGTGATGTAAAGTTTACAGCCCTTGGTAGGGGCAGCACTATGACATGGGCACGGTGGGTCTTTAAAGAATTAGACACCTTCATTTGTTGACGTATCGACATCCAATGGCTTTATCAACATTAATTCAAGGACATATTACCTCGTCTTTTGAATACAGTTCTGTAGTTTTCCCAATAAGTCCCTTAGCCTAAAAGTTAGCGAAAAATATTAGTCTTGGAAAATCCGAAGCACAGGCATGATATTGGTGTCAGATTCAGATTCTTTAAGACTCCAGTACTCTTGTCGTTATTATATACCATTCTCGTACAACTGAGTCTCCTTCAGGTCAAGTGGAGTACCACTTACAATTCTGTGTCAATGGAACGGTGAGCCTTCAATACAAGTGGTGTAGAAATTAGTCACAATCGTCGTCGACGCCCTGTAGCTGGAGTACAACACGTCTTGGGTTCAAGTGGTGTCAGGGTACACGTTCTCGTTGGTATGAAGCTTTACATCTCAAAAGTTCTGCTCCATTTGAGCCATTCCTGGCACTCGGGCTGTGGCCTGAGTGCCAGAGCGACTTAGGAGATTCTCAAGCCCAAGGGGAGCCAGAATATATACGAGAGGTGGGCGGAGACGGAGTAGTATAACGAAAGAAAGGAACAGTATTATTGGGGTAGTAGTGTTGGTGGTGGTAACAGTAATGGTGGTGGTGGTAGTAGTAGTAGTAGTAATACTACTACTACCACTACTACTACCACCACCAGTAGTAGTAGCAGTAGTAGTAGTAGAAAAAATAGTGTAACAGTCGCAAATTACAAGTGAATAGATAGTAGTAGTAGTAATAGTAGTAGCGGCAGTGTTAAAGGAGGTAGTCTAAGGGCAAGAGAAAAGAAGAGCACTGCAGGAAAGCTGGGATTTGGTCCTCCTTTCATGGGTTATTAGGTCTCCTGAAGAGTTCCCGTTTTCTCTCATTGGGGACAGTCATATCAGGCTCATGGATAGGGCTTTATTCTTGAAGGAAATGAATAGAAGGCAGAGTGTTTGCTTTGCTGGGGCTGGGAAGGAGAATATTGATAGCCGTCTTGACCACATTAAGAATGGTAATGGGATCAATTTCATCATCCGCCTCAGACCCAGAAGTAATGAAACCATAGCACGGGCGGGATTTGAACCCGCGGTCAGAGTGTCTGAGAACTCCAGACCGTCGCGTTAGCCACTGGACCAGCTAGCCACAATAAGATTCGTCCAACTAGGTATATTTCTACACCATATGAAGGTTAGCATAGGCACCACTGTAACCACAAATGCAAGCTTTTATAGACGAATCTCTAGCTAGCGTGGCCGTGACGAACTCTAGCTCAAGTCCCCTCACTGCCGTCAACATGACTCACGAAATCATAATGATACGATTGCAAACAAACCATAACACGGCGGGATTTGAACCCGCGGTCAGAGAGTCTCAAAACTCCAGACCGTCGCGTTAGCCACGGGGTAAACTGCTAACCACGTCATTTATCAAGGCAGTGCGCAACTACCCAATAATGGATAACTGTGTCCCTCTGCCCCATCATCGCAGGAATCACAGAGGTAGACCCAAGAAAAGTCCCACTGAAAACGAGAAAATCTGCGCACAGGTTAGCAAAAAAATCGAAGAAGGTAACACAGTGGGAGCAATCCGAATAATTACAAGTGACGACACTGTAGCCCCCAAAGATGAGACCACAGCCCAAGCACTAAGAGACAAGCATCCAACCAGGGACACCATAGCCATCAACAACAACCCTGAGGAAGACCCCATCACTGAACAATTAATTTTGCCAGAATCGGAAGTCTATAAGGCGATTGTGTCATTTCTTGCAGGATCTGCAGGAGGTTACACTGGAATTAGACCTCAGCACCTCAAAGAGATGGTAAATCCAACAACTGCCTGGCTGGGCGAATCCCAGAAGAAATTAAACCTTTCTTTTTTGGAGCCTCACTATGTGCGCTGAAGAAAAGGATGGGGGAATCAGACCCATTGCGGTTGGAAACACTCTTCGCCGTCTCGATGCCAAAGCAACAGTAAGAAACATTCGCCTAGAAGCTGCCACTTTACTCCAGCCATACCAACTGGGCTTTGGGTCTCTCAAGGCAGTGAAGCTGCAGCTCATGCGCCAAGGGCCTACATCAGGGACCTACCAGAAGACTAGGCCGTAGTCAAACTTGATTTTAGAAATGCCTTTAATATGGTGAAGAGAGATGCTGTCTTCCCAGCTGTTCGGGATCGGTTCCCCCAGTCTTTTTCCCTTCATTTCAGCCGGCTACAGCAAGCCCTCAATTCTTTTGTTTGAAGAACATGAAATTCTCTCATCAGGTGTTCAGCAGGGTGACCCACTAGTTCCACTTCTCTTCTGCTTCGCAATAAGAGAACTAACTTCCAGCCTACGCAGCGAGCTCAACATCTGGTACCTGGATGATAGCACTCTGGCAGGTACTGAAGAGTCCCTGGTAGGGGACCTACAACTGGTGAAAACACAGGGAGAAGACTTGGGACTAATCCTCAATCCCTCCAAGTGTGAAATCATCACGGCGAACCAGGAAATAATCAATGCTGTGCGAAGAATCCTCCCAGAAGTCTCTACTACCACTCCGTCCAACAGTACCCTCTTGGGAACACCGCTGGGTCACCAGGCCATCGACACAGTCCTCAAGGACAAATTGAATGACCTGATGAGAATGGAGGAGAGAATAAGCAATCTTGATGCCCATGATGCTCTGTATCTCCTCACAAGTTGCCTAACTATTCCAAGACTCACTTCCTGAGGTGTGCACCCTCTTTTGACAACCCAATGCTCGACGAATATGACGCACACCTGAGGTCAACCTTTAAGAAGGCGCTGAACCTGTCACTAGAGGATCAGCAATGGGATCAGGCAACCCTCCCAGTGCGACTGGGAGGTATAGGGGTGCGCAAAGCAGCGTATGTTGCTTTACCTGCTTTTCTGTCTTCGTGTTTGGCTTCCAGTGCATTAGTCAAGAAGATTGTTCCCGAGCGCTTGAGAGACGTGGTAGGAGCTCAAGACCCAAGGTTTACTGAAGCAGCGATTCGGTGGGACACCCTTACAGATTCCTCCAGTAGACCAGCTCCTCTCAAAGAACAAAAACAGTCTCACTGGGACAAATCGATCATGGAAAAAATCGCTAACACAATGCTCTCTAACGCCTCAGGAAAGGACAAAGCTCGTCTCCTGGCAGTGAAGGCACCACACTCAGGAGATTTCCTGTTAGCTGTTCCCAATTCCTCATTGGGCACTCGACTAGACCCACAGGCCATTCGGATTGGTGTTGCTCTTCGCCTAGCCGCCCCCATTCTCACCGAACATAGGTGTATTTGCGGCAGGGCGACAGCTGATCAATTCGGACTTCATGGTCTCGTGTGTCACACAGCAGAAGGGAAGTATGCCAGGCATGAGGAGGTCAATGACATCATAAAGAGAAGCCTCGCCATAGCCCGTTGCCCAGCGCAATGGGAACCTAAAGTGCAGAGGTCTGACGGAAGTCAAAAGCGTCCTGATGGAGTCACTATGCTACCCTGGAAGGATGGAAAGCAGATTGCCTGGGACTACACCTGTGCCGCCACATTGGCAGACACCTACTTGCCATACTCCGTAGTGGAAGGAGGTGGAGCTGCTAGCCACAGGGAGACCCAGAAAATCCGCAAATATGAAGACCTTCCCCTTGCTATAACTTCATCCCAATAGGGTCGGAGACCCTTGGAGCATGGGGCAAGTGTGCTCTAAAGTTCCTCAAAGAGCTGGGTGAAACTAAGGACCACAGGGCGACCAGCTTCCTCTTTCAGAGACCCAGTGTTGCGATTCAGAGAGAAAATGCCTGCAGCATTCTGGGCACGCGGCCCAGCGCCGGGAAGCTGGACGAAGCATTCGAGATGTAGCTCTGAGTTACCTATGTTGTTTTACTTTCTATTGTATCTTTGTGAATGTTTTGTCAATGTATTTTGTCTTTAAATAAAATATATATTAATTAATATAGGGGTGGTAGGAGAAAATTCTCAAACAGCTTCAGGGAGAACCTTGAGTTTTCCCTGAAGCAAGTTTATTCTTTTCTCTGAGGTTGAGGGTCCCTATGACAGTTCTAGAGGTGGTACCTCCCTATATTTTTTGTACTATATATATATATATATATATAATATATATATATATATATATTATATATATATATATATATATATATATATTTCAACAAGTCGGCCGTCTCCCACCGAGGCAGGGTGACCCAAAAGAGAAAGAAAATCCCCAAAAAGAAAATACTTTCATCATCATTCTACACTTTTACCACACTCACACATTATCACTGTTTTTGCAGAGGTGCTCAGAATACAACAGTTTAGAAGCATATACGTATAAAGATACACAACATATCCCTCCAAACTGCCAATATCCCAAACCCCTCCTTTAAAGTGCAGGCATTGTACTTCCCATTTCCAGGACTCAAGTCCGACTATATGAAAATAACCGGTTTCCATGAATCCCTTCATTAAATATTACCCTGCTCACACTCCAACAGATCGTCAGGTCCCAAGTATCATTCGTCTCCATTCACTCCTATCTAACACGCTCATGCACGCTTGCTGGAAGTCCAAGCCCCTCGCCCACAAAACCTCCTTTACCCCCCTCTTTCCAACCCTTTCGAGGACGACCCCTACCCCCTCCTTCCTTCCCCTATAGATTTATATGATTTCCATGTCATTCTACTTTGATCCATTCTCTCTAAATGACCAAACCACCTCAACAACCCCTCTTCTGCTCTCTGACTAATGCTTTTATTAACTCCACACCTTCTCCTAATTTCCACACTCCGAATTTTCTGCATAATATTTACACCACACATTGCCCTTAGACAGGACATCTCCACTGCCTCCAACCGTCTCCTCGCTGCTGCATTTACCACCCAAGCTTCACATCCATATAAGAGTGTTGGTACTACTATACTTTCATGCATTCCCTTCTTTGCCTCCATAGATAACGTTTTTTGACTCCACATATACCTCAACGCACCACTCACCTTTTTTCCCTCATCAATTCTATGATTAACCTCATCCTTCATAAATCCATCCGCCGACACGTCAACTGCCAAGTATCTGAAAACATTCACTTCTTCCATACTACTCCTCCCCAATTTGATATCCATTTTTTCTTTATCTGAATCATTTGATACCCTCATCACCTTACTCTTTTCTATGTTCACTTTCAACTGTCTACCTTTACACACATTCTCAAACTCATCCACTAATCTTTGCAATTTTTCTTTAGAATCTCCCATGAGCACAGTATCATCAGCAAAAAGCAACTGTGTAAATTCTCATTTTGTATTTGATTCCCCATAATTTAATCCCACCCCTCTCCCGAACACCCTAGCATTTACTTCTTTTACAACCCCATCTATAAATATATTAAACAACCATGGTGACATTACACATCCCTGTCTAAGATCTACTTTTACTGGAACGTAGTCTTTCCTCTACACACCCTAACCTAAGCCTCACTATCCTCGTAAAAACTCTTTACAGCATTTAGTAACTTACCAAGTATTCCATATACTTGCGACATCTGCCACATTGCTTCCCTATCCACTCTATCATATGCCTTTTCTAAATCCATAAATGCAATAAAAACTTCCCTACCTTTATCTAAATGCCTCATTGTAAACACTTGATCTACACATCCCCTACCCACTCTGAAACCTCCTTGCTCATCCGCAATCCTACATTCTGTCTTACCTCTAATTCTTTCAATTATAACCCTACCGTACACTTTTCCTGGTATACTCAGTAAACTTATTCCTCTATAATTTTTACAATCTGTTTTGTCCCCCTTCCCTTTATATAAAGGGACCATACATGTTCTCTGCCAATCCCTAGGTACCTTCCCCTCTTTCATACATTAAACAAAAATACCAACCACTCCAACACTATATCCCCCCCTGCTTTTAACATTTCTGTTATGATCCCGTCAGTTCCAGCTGCTTTACCCCCACACTCACATCCTGTTCTTCTTCAATCCTAAAAGATGGTATACCTTCCTGGCCAGTGCATGAAATTACCGCTTCCCTTTCTTCGTCAAAATATTCTCGCCATCTACCCAAAACCTCCATTTCCCCATCTACTAACTCCCCTTCTCTGTTTTTAACTGACAAATTCATTCGTTCTCTAGGCTTTCTTAATTTGTTTAACTCACTCCAATTTTTTTTCTTATTTTCATTAAAATTTCTTGACAGTGCCTCTCCCACTCTATCATCTGCTCTCCTTTTGCACTCTCTCACCACTCTCTTCACCTTTCTTTTACTCTCCATATACTCTTCTCTTCTTATAACACTTCTGCTTTGTAAAAACCTCTCATAAGCTAACTTTTTCTCTTTTATCACACCCTTTACTTCATCATTCCACCAATCACTCCTCATTCCTCCTGCACCCACTCTCCTATAACCACAAACTTCTGCCCCACATTCTAATGCTGCATTTTTAAAACTATTCCAACCCTCTTCAACCCCCCCCCCCACTACTCATACTTGCACCAGCCCACCTTTCTGCCAATAGTTGCTTATATCTCACCCGAACTTCCTCCTCCCTTAGTTTATACACTTATCACCTCCCTCTTGCTTGTTGTTGCCGTTTTCCTCTTTTCCCATCTACCTCTTACTCTAACTGTAGCTACAACTAAATAATGATCCGATATATCAGTTGCCCCTCTATAAACGTGTACATCCTGGAGCCTACCCATCAACCTTTTATCCACCAATACATAATCTAACAACTTTCATTACGTGCTATATCATACCTTGTATATTTATTTATCCTCTTCTTCATAAAATATGTATTACTTATTACCAAACCTCTTTCTACATATAGCTCAATTAAAGGCTCCCCATTTTCATTTACCCCTGGCACCCCAAATTTACCTACTGCTCCCCCCCACACCATTTTTGCCCACTTTAGCATTGAAATCCCCAACCACCATTACTCTCACACTTCATTCAAAACTCCTCACGCATTCACTCAACATTTCCCAAAATATCCTCTCTCTCCTCTACACTTCTCTCTTCTCCAGGTGCATATACGCTTACTATAACCCACTTTTCACATCCAACCTTTATTTTTCTCCCCATAATCCTTGAATTAATACATTTGTAGTCCCTCTTTTCCTGCCATAACTTATTCTTCAACATTACTGCTACTTCTTCTTTAGCTCTAACTCTGTTTGAAACCCCTGACCTAATCCCATTTATTCCTCTCCACTGAAACTCACCCAGCCCCTTCAGCCTTGTTTCACATAAAGCCAGGACATCCAGCTTCTTCTCATTCATAACATCCACAAACATCTCTTTCTTACCATTCGCACAACATCCACGCACATTCAGACTTCCCAATTTGACAATTTTCTTATTCTTTTTAGTAATTATTACACGAAAAGGGGTTACTAGCCCATTGTTCCCGGCATTTTAGTTGACTTTTACAACACGCATGACTTACGGAGGAAAGATTCTTATTCCACTTCCCCATGGAATATATATATATATATATATATATATATATATATATATATATATATATATATATATATATATATATATATTTGCGTGTTTGCGTGACTTGAGACTTGTAGACGCTGATAAACTCTAATCAGGTCTCGTAATAATAGTTTACATGAAACATTGTTGAAAAATAAATCAGTAATAGTCTACATTGCCTGCTGAAAAACAAATCTTGGAGCACCAATACTGGACAACACTACTGTTGAACTATGCATGAAATCGCGAAGCCGAAGTTAAGAACAGATTCTTATGGATAACAAACTCCACAGTTTATTATGTGATGATAATGCAGTTATCTGCAGACCTTCAAAGAATCGAAATATCGTTAATCAATATAAGAAGTTTTTCCACTGAAAATCCAAGATAACTGTGCAAGAATGAGTAAAGTGACAGAATTTTTACCTCGATCATTTGGTACTATGTGGAATCCATGTCACTAAGATGTTAGCTGCAAAAGCCAAATATTATGAGCAGTTCTATAATAACTTCAACACAATCAAGGATGAATCTAGTGAATCCTGCTGAGTCAACAGATGGGTAATACAGTACAGACGCATCAACAGCTTTCAGCACTGGGTGATTTCTTACAATACTGTAACGAAAAGGAAAATTATGATAACTACGGACGCTCACACATAAACAACTCGAGAAAAATATGGAGCAGATAACACCACCAGTATGATATAGATATACGTATTTTAATAAAAGCTAAAGTCATACAAGATTAGAGATTTGATATTGTTTACATTGTAGCTAAATTCATATATGAAGACATTCGTTCGTAACCATACAATAATTCCGTATATCTTATATATAAATACATCACTACACCTTCACGTACGTAGATAAATGGTTCAGAGCATCGAGAATTGGAACACTTGGGTATCTCTACTGGTGAAGCACACGAGGAGATTGAGGTAATCAGTCCCTCAGCCTTAAGTCGATTTAATCAGTCTATCAGCCTTGAAAAGAATACAGCACACGTGCGAAGTGACTTATATACTGCAGACAGGTGAGGTGAAGCAGTCATAAGTGGTATCACACTTGACAAATCCAAATGTGGAAGTTAAGTCATGCCTTAAGGCTAGGCAAGTGAGGAATTCCCTGTATTAAGATCCCAAGATGTTACTGTGTCTGATAGGAATGTAGATAAATGGTGTCTAATTTATCAGCTTGGTGATATATGGTATCTAATTTATCAACCAGGTAAAGAATTCCCTGTATTAAGCTCCCAAGATGCTGCAGAGAATTCTTCACCTGGTTGATAAATTAGACACCATTTATCTACATTCCTGTCAAACACAGCAGCATCTTGGGATCTTAATACAGGGAATTCTTCACTTGCCTAACCTTTAGGCATGACTTACTTCCACATTTGGATTTGTCAAGTGCGATGCCACTTACGACTGCTTCACATCACAAGTCTACAGTATGTAAGTCACTTCGCACATATACTGAATTCTTTTCAAGATTGGTGGACAGATTACATCGACTCAGTGTTAAGGGACTGATTACCTTTTCAACATTATCCTTTGTATGGACTAATGAAGCCATTGTGTGGCGAAACGTTTCCTCAATAAAGATACCCAAATGTTGCACATATGTCTAATTTATTAACTTCACGTAAACAAGTGCCAGACTCAGGTCGTGAATTTGTTTAGGCTAGTACGTTGTTTAGGCTAGTACGTTTAGGCTAGTACGTTGTTTAGGCTAGTACGTTGTTTAGGTAAGTACGTTGTTTAGGTAAGTACGTTGTTTAGGTAAGTACGTTTTTAGGCTAGTACCTTGTTTAGGTAAGTACGTTGTTTAGGCAAGTACGTTGTTAAGGCTAGTACGTAGTTTAGGCTACTACGTTGTTTAGGTTAGTACGTTGTTTAGGCTAGTACGTTGTTTAGGTTAGTATGTTGTTTAGGTAAGTACGTTGTAAAGGCTAGTACGTTGTTTAGGTAAGTACGTTGTTTATGTAAGTACGTTAAGGCTAGTACGTAGTTTAGGCTAGTACGTTGTTTAGGTTA
The DNA here is from genome assembly GCF_026875155.1 of Cherax quadricarinatus. Taxonomy (NCBI): domain Eukaryota; kingdom Metazoa; phylum Arthropoda; class Malacostraca; order Decapoda; family Parastacidae; genus Cherax; species Cherax quadricarinatus. Next base: position 53,411,524 of record NC_069419.1, read on the forward strand.
GTACGTTGTTTAGGTTAGTACGTTGTTTAGGTTAGTACGTTGTTTAGGTTAGTACATTTAGACTAGTACGTTGTTTAGGTAAGTACGTTGTTTAGGTAAGTACGTTGTTAAGGCTAGTACGTAGTTTAGGCTAGTACGTTGCTTAGGTTAGAACGTTGTTTAGGCTACTACGTTTAGACTACGTTGTTTAGTCTAGTGCGTTGTATAGGCTACTACGTTGTTTAGACTAGTACGTTGTTTATTCTAGTACGTTTAGTCTAGTACGTTGATTAGTCTAGTACGTTGTTTAGGTACGTTGTTTAGGCTACTACGTTGTTTAGACTAGTACGTTGTTTAGTCTAGTACGTTTAGTCTAGTGCGTTGTTTAGGTAAGTACGTTGTTTAGGCTACTACGTTGTTTAGTCTAGTACGTTGTTTAGTCTAGTACGTTTAGGTACGTTGTTTAGGCTAATAGGTTTAGTCTAGGACGTTGAGGCTAGTACGTTGTTTAGGCTAGTACGTTCAGTCTAGTACGTTTAGGCTAGTACGTTGTTTAGGCTAGTACGTTGTTTAGGCTAGTACGTTGTTTAGGCTAGTACGTTGTTTAGGCTAGTACGTTTAGACTAGTACGTTGTTTAGTCTAGTACGTTTAGGTACGTTGTTTAGGCTAATAGGTTTAGTCTAGGACGTTGAGGCTAGTACGTTGTTTAGGCTAGTACGTTCAGTCTAGTACGTTTAGGCTAGTACGTTGTTTAGGCTAGTACGTTGTTTAGGCTAGTACGTTGTTTAGGCTAGTACGTTTAGTCTAGTACGTTGAGACTAGTACGTTTAGGCTAGTACGTTTAGGCTAGCACGTTTAGTCTAGTATGTTTAGGCCAGTACGTTGCTTAGGCTAGTACTTTGTTTAGGCTAGTGCGCTGTTTAGGCTAGTGCGTTGTTTAGGCTAGTACGTTTAGTCTAGTACGTTGTTTAGGCTAGTGCGTTGTTTAGGCTAGTACGTTGTTTAGGTTAGTATGTTGTTTAGGTAAGTACGTTGTTAAGGCTAGTACGTTGTTTAGGTAAGTACGTTGTTTAGGTAAGTACGTTAAGGCTAGTACGTGGTTTAGGTTAGTACGTTGTTTAGGTTAGTACGTTGTTTAGACTAGTACGTTGTTTAGGTAAGCACGTAAGGCTAGTACGTTTAGGTTAGTACGTTGTTTAGGCTACTACGTTGTTTAGACTAGTACGTTGTTTAGTCTAGTACGTTGTTTAGGTAAGTACGTTGTTTAGGCTACTACGTTGTTTAGGCTAGTACGTTGTTTAGTCTAGGACGTTGAGGCTAGTACGTTGTTTAGGCTAGTACGTTGTTTAGGCTAGTACGTTTAGGCTAGTACGTTGTTTAGGCTAGTACGTTTAGGCTAGTACGTTGTTTAGGCTAGTACGTTGTTCAGGCTAGTACGTTGTTTAGGCTAGTACGTTTAGGCTAGTACGTTGTTTAGGCTAGTACGTTTAGTATAGTACGTTTAGGCTAGTACGTTTAGGCTAGTACGTTTAGACTAGTACGTTGTTTAGTCTAGTACGTTTAGTCTAGTACGTTGTTTAGTCTAGTACGTTGTTTAGGTAAGTACGTTGTTTAGGCTAGTACGTTTAGTCTAGTACGTTTAGTCTAGTACGTTGTTTAGGCTACTACGTTTAGTCTAGTACGTTGTTTAGGTAAGTACGTTGTTTAGGCTACTACGTTGTTTAGGCTAGTACGTTTAGTCTTGTACGTTGAGGCTAGTACATTGTTTAGGCTAGTACGTTGTTTAGGCTAGTACGTTTAGGCTAGTACGTTGTTTAGTCTAGTATGTTTAGGCCAGTACGTTGTTTAGGCCAGTACGTTGTTTAGGCTAGTACGTTTAGGCTAGTGCGTTTAGTCTAGTACGTTGTTTAGGCTACTTCGTTGTTTGAACTAGTACGTTTAGTCTAGTACGTTGTTTAGGCTAGTACATTGTTTAGGCTAGTACGTTTAGTCTAGTACGTTGTTTAGGCTAGTACGTTTAGGCTAGTGCGTTGTTTAGTCTAGTACGTTGTTTAGGCTACTTCGTTGTTTGAACTAGTACGTTTAGTCTAGTACGTTGTTTAGGCTAGTACGTTGTTTAGGCTAGTACGTTGTTTAGGCTAGTACGTTTAGTCTAGTACGTTGTTTCGGCCAGTACGTTGTTTAGACTAGTACGTTGTTTAGGCTAGTACGTTTAGGCTAGTGCGTTGTTTAGTCTAGTACGTTGTTTAGGCTACTTCGTTGTTTGAACTAGTACGTTTAGTCTAGTACGTTGTTTAGGCTAGTACGTTGTTTAGGCTAGTACGTTGTTTAGGCTAGTACGTTTAGTCTAGTACGTTGTTTCGGCCAGTACGTTTAGACTAGTACGTTGTTTAGGCTAGTACGTTTAGGCTAGTGCGTTGTTTAGTCTAGTACATTGTTTAGGCTAGTACGTTGTTTAGGCCAGTACGTTGTTTAGGCTAGTACGTTGTTTAGGCCAGTGCGTTGTTTAGGCTAGTACGTTGTTTAGGCCAGTACGTTGTTTAGGCTACTACATAAATTCTTTTAGGCTACTGTTTAGCATTTGGAAATATTACAAAAAGAAAAAAATATTCTTAGTAACATATTTCAACTTCCCCTTATATATGTAATGAACTTTTGCCTAAATTTAATTCCTGGTATAGTTTTCTCCTGTATTGTCTTGGATCGTGAATTAGCAAAGAATTCTCGTCTTAGGAATTCATGGATCTTTCCCAGCTCTTTAAGTCTTGGTTTGCACCTGTAATATTATGCAGTTATTTAATTAAAATTTACTAAAATAGCTGTTTACAATATGATCTTCATTACTTCAGGTTGGATACTCTATGGTCGTGTAATATATTTTATTCCAGCATTTCTGTGAGTTTTATAAGGTTATATTAAATAGGGTGGCACATTAGCTACTGATACCAAATGATGAGACTGGTATCAAATACTGACAAGTCGGTACTTGATATCATTTTCAGTATAGTGTCAGACACTGTAGCACGACGGTATCTTGGTGCAGAAAACATCTACTGTGAAGGAGATGCGTGTCGGCAATAAAAATACTCAGCTGTTGATTATGTGTCTTAATCATAATACCAAACGCATTGTTAGCCTCTAGTTTGTTTTCATCTCATTGTATTTCTGTAGTTACTGACAAGATTCTCCTGTCATCCGATAAATATGTCATTTTTGTTTCCTACACTGACTGGATGGTTTACCATTAGAAAGGGTGAACCAACGCTCTCATACTCTGTTTCTTGTGATATGTGAAAAATATTCCCCCAGGCTGCCTCATTCGTCAGTGCTTTACTGATATATTTCACATAAAACTCAGGTTTTGGTATATCTCTCGCTTGCAGCCTCAACACCACATAGCTTTTAAGATATGGGAAGATAGTCGTGAGAGTAGTGATAATGAGGCATTTTAGTACATTCTCACGACAAGGTTAGGTTAAGGATTCGTAACTTTATTTAGAGGCTAAGAACTGTTACCTAAATTAGTTCATTTGAAAGCCCTTTTGCTATTAAACAAACAAATATGGCACAGTTTGAAATTGGAGCCATCTATGGGCCAGCATTTTAATTTGATCAGCTAACTTTATTTCGTTGATATTATGTTGTACGAACATGTTCTAGACTCGAGTCATCCTATGGATAAATGATCTTAGATGAAGTCATGTTCTGGAGAAGGGTACAGAGTGGAGTTGCTGCTTGCTACTCGTCTTGTTGTGTAGAAGCTCACTTCTCGCTGTCCTCGTAGTGTAGCTAAGTGTGGTACTTTAACAATATTGGCCTTGTACAGAACAGTAAGGCCACCTACACCCCTCCTGTGTTGAAGACTGCTGAAATGAAATATTTATCCAGGTTGGGTGCAGGCGAGAAATGAGTCGTCCTGCTCTGTTCTCTATTATGTCTAGAAGTCGCAGATAAGGCGGGAGGTAGGCAATCCAAGAATGTGGAACATAATCAAGGTGTGAGCGTACTGATGCCTCGTACAGAATCTTGCAATGTCTAATGTCGAGCAGATGCGAGATACATCAAAGTGTTGTAGGCTTCAAATTTCACTTCAAGGATATGAACTTTGTCCCCGGGTACCGACACTCCTCCATTCATTCTTAGCTCTGGTCCAGCATTACCAATACGGTGCCTAGAGACCATCATCATTTGTGTTTCTCAGAAGCAAATGTTACCTGCCACCGTCTACTCCAGGCTGATATAGCTGTAAGCTGGTGATTGTTGTAACTTAGAGCAGCTGCAATTTCCACTCTTGGATAAGTAAATGTCAGAGTGCAGTCGTCTGCAAATGCACGGGATTCTGGGATGAGATGGTCATTGAAGTAGACATCCCATACAAATGGCCCAAGCACACTCTTCTGTGGAACGCTTGTGCCAATAGGATGTCTTGCTGACTCTGTCCCGTTGAGAGCTACGTTAAAGATCAGCCTTGAAAGCATTCACTGGAGACAGAATGTAGAGCCTTCAATCCCCAGTGCTAGCAATTTTGCCAATTCCCTGGTGCCATACTCCGTAGAAAGCACTAGCAATGTCCAGTGCTACTACACAGCTGACTGTGGATTCATCCAGTGACTGGTGCCACTTAGTGGAGAGGTTTAACAACAGATCTGAAGCCATATTGACGTTCACAAAGAAGTGAGTGGTAGTCTTGAGAAGTGAGTGGAAGTCTCGAGAAGTGAGTGGTAGTCTCGAGAATTTTGGCGGTGATTGACAGAACTGACACCGGTCTGTAGTTGCTGATTTCAGCTCTGCTTTTCTTTATGTGAATACAGACTGTATTTGCGTCTTTCCACAGAGAAGGCCATTTACACTGCTAGGCAGTGCTGATAGATGCTAGTTAAGAGGTGCTGCTAGCTGCTCTACACATTACTCTTCAATCTTTGGCTCAACTTATCTGAGCTCACAGCATTTTCTTGGTCGAGCGATTTAAAGACAAGATACACCTCATCCTGCATTATTGTCATCACTGTCAACTTTGACATAGCTCTTGCTCCTAGCCAAGAAGAATCCCTTGCTTAATCAGAAACTTGCATCTTGGCAGCAAAGTGTTCGGCAAAGAGGTCTGCTTTCTCCTGCTTGCTAGTAGAAATGGTTCCATCATGTGGATTTAGAGGTGGAATTCATTCATGAACTTTTTTGTCGGTCTTTGACCAACAGTTTTCTTTATGTGTCAACTTCCCATCTAGAGATGGCCCACTTTAGGACTTCTCCCATTTGCCTACATGCTTGTCTGTGCAGGTTCCTGTTATAGGTGATGGTATGCCTCTTATACCTTCTCCAAATCTTGTGCATAGCAGTAGCAGCTTCTTTACAACGGAAGCCGAATAAGGCTGATCAGTAGGTTTCTTCACATACTTCCGGTGAAAGATGTGTTCTTGTTGGAGATTAAGGATGTGTCCAGTGAAGATATTCACTTGGTTATCATCATCACCTGGGAGAAGAGCATTCCAATCTGAGGTGGCGAGCTCAGTGCAAAGGGCTGGCCAGTTTCCTCTTTCCCACAGCCAGGTTGTATGAATAGATTCTCAAATCGTTACTGCACTCTTACCTCCTGCATTAAAGCTGACATGCAGTGGGATGATCTCACGATTTATTAACTAAATTATTCATTCTGGTACCTCCTAATGAGTCAGTTCCTGAAGACAGTCTGTTGAAATTGGAAGGCCTAGAGTTGTGTTTTATTCCCTTCAACGATTCAACGTTGTAGGATGGAAAGTGTCTTACAGTATTAGAGGATTGGGAAGTGTATTAGAGGATGGAGAAATAGTTCACTATAATGGGAGGATGAAGAAGCTTTTCAAAGTTTTTAAAGACTGCAAAGCGTCTCAGAGTCTTAGAAGATGGGATTGAGTCTCACAGCAGAGGAGAATGGGGATGTATCTCACTGTGAAAGAGGTTGGAAAAGTGTCTCACAGTACTGTAGGAGGATGCAGAAGTGTCTCACAGTGTTGGAGGATTGGGAAATAATTCACGGTAGAGGCGTGTTTTAAACTTTAGTTAAAGAATGGGAAGTGTGTCAGAGAGAGAGAGAGAGAGAGAGAGAGAGAGAGAGAGAGAAAAAAGAAGAGTGGCAGAGATAGCGAGAGCGGGAGCGAAAGAGAGAGAGAGAGAATCCCATGCATATGCAGACGACTGTCCTCTGATATTTACTTACCCAAGAGAAGAAATGCCAGCTGCTCTAAGCTACATCAATCACAAGCTAAGACCTTTATCAGCTTAATTAAGGAAACCAATGGAAGGTAACATTTGCACCTGAGAAAACACAAATTATGATGGTCCCTAGGCACCGTAATGATAATGCCAGAGCAGAAGTGAGTATGAATGGGAGTGTGTTGGTATCTGGGGAAGAAATTGATATCCTTGAAGTGAAATTTGACTCGAAACTGACCATGAAGAACCACGTTGTAAATCTTGCAAACAAAGCAGTCAGGAAGCTTACAGCACTCGACGTAGCTCGCATCTGCTTGTCAGTAAGGGTTGCAAGATTCGGGATGTGGCACAAGTACGCTCACACCTTGAGTATACTCCACTTTCTTGATTTTCTTGCCCCCCGCCCTCTCATCTGCGACTACTTGACAGAGTAGAGAACAGAACAAGACGTCTCATCTTTCGTCTGGACCCATCCTGGATAGATCTGCCATTTCAGCAGAGCCTTCAACACAGGACGGATGTGGGTGGCCTTACTGTTATGTGCAAGGCCAACATTGTCAAAGTACCACACTTGGATTCAGTTCGAGGACAGCGAGAGCAAGCTTTTATAACACAAGACGGGCAGAAAGCAACAACTTCACTCTGGCTGTACCCTTCTCCAGATCATCACTTCACCTGAGATTATTTATCCCCAGGATGACTAGAGTCTGGAACACATTCGTACAGGATTATGATGTCAACGAGATAAAGTCAACTGATCAAATGAAAATGCTGGCCCACAGATGGCTTCAACTTCATCGTGTTCCCAACTTATATGTTTCATAACAATAAAACTGCTTTCAAATGAGCTGGTGTAGGTAACAGCTCTTAACTTGTTAATAAGGTTAGGAATCCTTAACTTGTCAATACCTTCTCAATAAAGATAGGGATCCTTAACGTAACCTTGTCAAACCCTGAGTTAAAAGAAAAAAAAGAAAAGAGAGAAAGAGAGAGAGAGAGAGAGGAGAGGGAGGGGACGGGAGGTAGAAAGACAGACACAGATAGCGGGATGAGCATCGCCAGTGTTGACTCCCACAGCGTTTACACTCGTATGTGAGGGCCTTACCTCTAATTCCACTCATTTAAGGATTACCTTTCAAGGGCTACAGCATCCGTCAGCCTTAATGGCAGAGTGAGAGCGGAGAGATGTGCGTTTCACACCTTACACCTAATAGGACTTACAATCTATACTATTTATTTGTCGTTTACGAGACACTACCTGATAACCTTATTTTAAGGCCTTCCAGAATGAATTTTGTTATTCTCTCGTAACACACAATGGGTACCTAAAAATTTCAGTATGTGGTAATTTATAATTATATATATATATATATATATATATATATATATATATATATATATATATATATATATATAATATATATATATATACACACATGTCGTTCCGAATATGTAAAACTGGTCAATTAGCAAGAACTCATTTAAAATTAAGTCCTTTCTGAAATTTTCTCTTATATGTGTAAAGATATATTTTTTCATTAATGTTAATGTAAAAATTTTTAATTTTGCACCAAAGAAATCTTAGAAAACTTACCTAACCTTATTATAACAAAGTAATTTATTTTAGCATAACCCAACTAAATACAGTGGACCCCCGGTTAACGAATCACTCCAAATGCGACCAATTATGTAAGTGTATTTATGTATGCGTTTGTACGGATGTTTGGGGGTCTGAAAATTTGGACTAATCAACTTCACATATTCCTTATATGGAAAAAATTGGTCAGTATGAGCCATGAACATACTATTCGGAGATGAAAAAAGTTCGTTAACCGGTCACTGTATATTTAAAATACTTTTACAGTAATTTATACTAAAAAAATCAAATATATATTTTTTTCGTTAAAGGTCAGCAATGATTTTGGCGAAATATTGCATACAAAATTTTTCATTGTTTCTTATATGAAGATGACGTTGTATTTAAACCAAAGATCGCAAGTTCTGCTATTCGCACGATATATAATAATATTTATTAAATCTCTTCATAATATATATTTTATTCTAATATAGAATATTTTTCGAATATATTTCTATATAAGGCAAGCAATTTAATTTTGCCAAAAAATCATTCTGAACCTTACGAAAAAAACTATATTTCATTGTTTCTTTATAATGTAATTATTGAAAACTTATCAAAAATACATTTAGTTGGAGTAGGCTAAATTAAATTGCGCTTGTTATAGTAAGGTTAGTATGTTTTTCAAAGTTTCTTTTGGCATAAAATATATTTTTTTTCGTTAAGCTTAGAATGATTTTTGCGAAATTACTGGCGTTGCTATTTAAGCCAAAATCGCAAGTTTTACCTATTCGCACGGATTTATATATATATATATATATATATATATATATATATATATATATATATATATATATATATATATATATATATATATATTATAGATATATGTCGTGCCGAATAGGCAGAACTTGCGATCTTGGCTTAAATAGCAACGTCTCATCTTGCCATATAGGACAAGCGAAAATTTGTGTATACAATAATTTCTCCAAAATCATTTTGAACCAAACGAAAAAAAAAATATTTCACTGTGTTTGTTTAGTATTAAATTACTGTAAACAAATCTAAAATATATTTAGTTGGGTTAAGCTAAAATAAATTGGAGCAAAATTAAAATTTTATGCATTAACATTAATGAAAAAAATATATCTTTAAATGTAAAAGAGAAAATTTTAGAAAGGACATAATTTTAAATGAGTTCTTGATAATTGACCAGTTTTACATATTCGGCACGACATATATATATATATATACTGTTTATGATATATATATATTTATAATATATATAATATATTATATATTTATAAATGTTATGATAAAGCTTTGTAAAGTAGCATGAATCACTTATTAAAAAGTTTAATTTAGGCTGCCTAAAGAGATGTTAGAAATATTTACTTTGTATTACATAAATTTAACAAAGTACGAAGAACATCTACGAAATTATGCATTTCAGTACATATCTTTCCTTCTTCGCTCTTGCTTCCCTCTCCCCTCCTTCCTTCCCAACACTACCATCTTTTTTCTTGCCTTACTTTCCCGTTCTTTCTCCGTAACCATACCTCTCCCAACCTATTGTCTTCTCTCTTGCTCCCCAGCCTCCTTTCTCTCCGTGTATTTTTTCTCCTCTCTTTATCCCTCTCATTGCTCTTTCCCCATCCTCCTCTCCCTCATCATTTTCCTCCCCCTCTCTTCTTGTTCCAACCTGATTCTACCTCACCCCATCTTTCTTTCCTACTTTATCCTTTTCTCTCCCCATCTTCCTCTCCCATTCCATCCATCTCTCACGTCCTATTTCTCTTCCCCTCCATCCTCCTCTTCCTCCTCCTCCTCTCAGCGCCCTCTCTCCGAAACATCCCCCCCACCCTTCAGTTCCCATTCCTCTCTCCCACCCTATCCTCTTCCATTTCTCTATCACTTTTTCCTTCTCTTCTCCTTTTCCCATCTCCATCCCTCTCTCTATCCATCATCTTCTCCCTCTTCCTTCTCTCTCCCCATTCTCTTCTCTCTCTCCCAAAAGTTCTACCTCCCTTCTCCACATAATCCTTTTAATCCTTCCTTAGTGGAGAAATATAAATCCATTACGTCCACTAATTGTTTTCATGTCACTGTTTTTATCCAGAATAAAGTTTTATGGAAAATCTCTATTAGACACAGTGTCGAAAAGGCTTCTGAAAAAGTTACAAATTCTATACATTTTAATTTAATCCGACCCCAGTTAAATATATATAAAAGTCAGTGTCTGAAATTCTTCAGCTGAAGAGTTCTTGGAAAGCTTCATAAATGTATAACTATTTTTTTATGGAAGGAAATTGAAGCTCAAACAAAAGTAGTTTGTAATATTGTGTGTATAAAAAGTCAGCTTTTATTTCACTTTTTTCGCCTCCTTGAAATATTTACAAGTGATAATTGAATCAGTCTCATACACGGAACTAAGATTTCATTCATGTTCTGTCTTTGGCTCCGGTGCATGTTCAGCTCAACTGTTTTCTTTGTTTATTTTGACTAGAGTACATGCATACAAACAAGGAAAGTACATATAAGCCCGAAGTGCGCATGAGAGCATCTGGACAGGGAGAATGGTTCTGGTAGTGAGGAGCGGATGGAAGAGCAGTGCTAAAGGATGGGACAAGAGTGGGAAAGAAAACTAGGACAGCTTTCTACAAAAATGGAGACAGAGCTTTCTGTGAAATTGGAAAAGAGGTTGGAGGAGGTGAAGAAGAATTGGGAGTCACAAGTCGAAACTGCAGTAGCCAGGATAAGAGTCCTAGAAGATGAGGTAAACAGGCTGAAGCGAGTTACAGGGGTTGTGACCAAAGAAGACACAGCATATGAAGCTGGGAGGGCCAACGGGAAGGAAGGAGGTATAACTTACACTAAGGCCATATCAGCCTACCAAGAGGGGCCAAGGAGTGAAGGGGAAGAGCAGCTGGGTGCAGGTGGGGAGGGGGATAGGTCAAATGCAGTGGCACGAACATGCCACCAACAGCTACTGGAAAAAACAAGGGAGAAAATGGTCACGTACAGACAGGAACCAGAGTCACAGAGGGAAAGGCAATGGGAGGAGGAGAGGGTGAAGTCAGTGTTTATTCATGGGCTTCAGGAGAGCGAGGGAAGGACACACACTGAAAGACGGCAGGCAGAAAGAAAGGAGATTGAGAATATCATCAAAGAAATAGGTGAAAAGAACATGTCCGAGATTGCAAATTTTCAGAGAATAGGGGGTTATTTGAACGGGAGAAAACGATCGATCAAGCTGATTTTCAGGAGAGAAACAGTGCAGAACAGGATCCTCCAAGAGAAACCACGGTTGAAGGACTCGGCAGAGACAGAACACCTAGACAGAACACAAACAGAATGACAGCAGCTGAGGGAGAGGACACAAAAGCGAAAGGAGCTAGGAGGAGAGACAAGGACAGAATCAGCAGAGGACAACCAGTGCACGGCAGAGTAGCAAAAGTAAGCACACACAGAACCATCCCCAGAACCCCACAACCAATCATGCTATCCCAATACAAACCACAATCCACAAACACAGCTCCTACCCAACACTCAGCTATAGAATCCCACAGAACACTGCCAGGTCCCCCACCCTCACAGACCCCCCAGAACACAGTGTTGAAGAAGAAACGGAAGGTATAGTACACCAACACTGATGGAATAAATAAGTGGGAGGAGTAGCACGAAAGAGTCAAAGAGGTATCACCGGACATCATAGCTCTCACAGAAACCAAGCTCACAGGTATGATAACAGATGCCATCTTTCCAACAGGATATCAGATCCTGAGAAAAGACAGAGGGAACAGGGGAGTGGAGGAGTGGCACTGCTGATCAAAAACCGATGGAATTTTGATGAGCTGGAGAGAGGAGAAAGAGGAGAAGGAAGAGATTAAATAGTAGGAACGCTTCAGTTTGGAGGCCCCAAGGTGGTAATTGCAGTGATGTATAACCCACCACAGAACAGCAGGAGGCCAAGGCAAGAGTATGATGAAAGTAATAGAGCGATGGCTGACACACTGGCTGAAGTGGCAAGAAGGGCTCATGCGAGCAGGGCAAAGCTACAGATCATGGGAGACTTCAACCACAAGGAAATCGATTGGGAGAACTTGGAGCCACAAGGGGGCCAAGAAACATGGAGGGCTAAGATTATGGAGGTGGTACTGGAAAACTTCATGTACCAACATGTAAGGGACACTACCAGAGAGAGAGGATGAACCAGCGAGACTGGACATAGTATTCACCTTGAGTAGTACAGAAATTGAGGACAACACATATGAAAGACCCCTTGGGGCCAGCGATCATGTGGTTTTAAGATTCGAATACACAGTAGAGTTACAAGTGGAGGGGTAAGCAGGAAGAGCTGGGCGAATGAAGCCAAACTACAAGAAAGGGGATTACGCGAGAATGAAGAACTTCCTTAACGGGGTTCAGTGGGATAGAGAACTGGCAGGGAAGTCAGTAAACGAGATGATGGAATATGTGACAACAATATGCAAGGAAGCTGAGGAGAGGTTTGTACCCAAGGGTAACAGGAATAATGAAAAAGCCAGGATGAGGCCATGGTTCTCTCAAAGGTACAGGGAGGCCAAAACCAAGTGTGCTAGGTAATGGAAGAAGTATAGAAGGCAAAGGGTCCAGGAGAATAAGGAGAGCAGTCGGAGAGCCAGAAATGAATGGCCCAAAGCTGTTGTACAGCCATATCAGGAGGAAAACAACAGTCAAGGACCAGGTAATCAGGCTAAGGAAGGAAGGAGGAGAGATCACAAGGAACGACCGCGAAGTATGTGAGCAACTCAACTTGTGATTCAAAGAAGTGTTCACAGAGGAGACAGAAGGGACTCCAGAAGGACACACGTCAAAGGCGATGGGGCTGGATAACATCTCTCCATGGGTCCTGAGAGAGGGAGCAGAGGCGCTATGTGTACCCCTAACAATATTCAATACATCTGTCGAAACAGGGAGATTACCTAAGGTATGGAAGAGGCGCAAATGTAGTCCCAATTTTTAAAAGAGGAAACAAGAAGCACTAAACTATAGACCAGTGTAACTGCCATGTACAGTATGCAAAGTCAGGGAGATTATCAGGATAAGAGTGGTGGAACACCTAGAAAGAAATGAGCTTATGAGCAACAGCCAACACGGTTGCAGGGACGGGAAATCCTGTGTCACAAATCTACTGGAGTTCTATGACAGGATGACAGTAGTAAGACAAGAGAGAGAGGAGTGGGTAGATTGCATTTTCTTGGACTGCAAGGTGTTTGACACAGTTCCACACAAGAGATTAGTGCAAAAACTGGAGGACCAGGTAAGGATAACAGGGAAGGCACTACAATGGATCAGGGAATACCTGTCAGGAAGACAGCAGCGAGTCATGGTACGTGGCAAGGTGTCAGAGTGGGTGCCTGTGACGTGTGGGTTTCCACAGGGGTCAGTCATAGGACCTGTGCTGTTTCTGGTATTTGTGAACGACATGACGGAAGGAATAGACTCCGAAGTGTCCCTGTTTACAGATGATGTGAAGCTGATGAGAAGAATTTAATCAGAAGAGGACCAGGCAGAACTACAAGCTGCAGGCCTGGTCCAGCAACTGGCTCCTGGAGTTCAACCCCAACAAGTGCAAACTCGTGAAGATTGGGGAAAGGCAAAGAAGACTGCAGACGGAGTTCAGTCAAGGGGGCCAGAGACTACAAACCTTACTCAAGGAAAAATATCTTAGAGTGAGTATAACACTAGGCACATCTCCTGAGGCGCACATCAACCAAATAACTGCTGCAGCATATGGGCGCCTAGCAAACCTAAGAACACCATTCCGACATCTTTAAAAGGAATCGTTCAGGATCCTGTACACCGTGTACGTTAGGCCTATATTGGAGTATGCGGCACCAGTTTGGAACCCACACCTAGCCAAGCACGTAAAGTAACTAGAGAAAGTGCAAAGGTTTGCAACAAGACTAGTTCCAGAGCAAAAGGAATTGTCCTACTAAGAAAGTTAAGGGAAATCGACTTGACGACCCTGGAAGACAGGAGAGATAAGGGGGATGTCATAACAACATATAAAATACTGAGAGGAATCGATAAGGTGGACAAAGACAGGATGTTCCAGAGACGGGACACAACAACAAGGAGTCACAGTTGGAAGGTAAAGACTCAGATGAATCACAGGGATGACTCACGAAATCGTAATGACACAATTGCAAACAAACCATACCACGGTCGGGGATAGAACCCGCGAGTTCAATCCCCGTCCGTGATATGGTATAATCACAGAAGCGATGTAGTGGAGGCAGGATCCATTCATAGCTTTAAGCAGAGGTATGATAAAGCTCATGGTACAGGGAGAGTGACCCATTAGCGGCCAGTGAAGAGGCGGGGCCAGGAGCTATGAATCGACCCCTGCAACCACAACTGGGTGAGTAAAACTAGGTGAGTACAGACGCACGCCCACACTCACTCCCGGAATGGGGCTCGCGCACACACACACACACACATACACACATGACAAAATGGTAACTAACACACACACACACACACCCACACACACCCTCACACACACACACACACACACACACACACACACACACACACACACACACACACACACACACACACACGTTACACAAACGTTCATACACACGCACACTGATGCAAACTCACATACACAGCCTAGGGCAGGTAACACAAATTCTCTTTTCGTTCACTGTGGGCAGCAGCAAAACTGAGGAGCTGAGGAATGGTAAACCAGTGATCCAATGAGCGAGGAGTCCACGCTGAGGAGGAGGTGCAGCCTGCACGTCCATGCACAAAGAGGGAAATGTTGAAACGTGGGGGAAATTCTTTTTGATCCTCGTATAAAGATGGAGAATATGATAAAAAGAGTATTAGAAGCAGACATGGTACAAGAGAGAAACGCTATTGCCGCTGAGGAAGTAGATCACATAAAATAGATGAAGGAAAAACTAGAGGAGATGAAGAAAAAAATAGAGATGAATGGAAGGAGATGTAAGGTAGAGGTAGCACTAAGTTCAACAGGAGCAGAGCCAGAAGCTAGGACTGAGGGGGCAAGCAAGACTTTTGTAATAAAGTTGGTAGAATTACCGACAATATGTAAATAAAAGGACACAAATGCAACTAATGTGACATTTTTACTGGAGCAACGTTTCGCTCTCCAGGAGCTTCGTCAAGCCGTTACAAACAGTACATGTACACAGAGGGTATATGTAGGCTAAGGGTGAGGTGCAATACTAGTGGTAGTAGTAGTGATATAAGTTAGTAGTAGTAGTAGTGATATAAGTTAGTAGTAGTAGTTGTAGTAATAGTAGTAGTAGTAGTAGTAGTAGTAGTAGTAGTAATAAAATATGTTAGAACAATTAACTCGCTCATGAGTAAAAGGATATAAAAGCTATAACTTGGGTAACATAAAAATAGATTAGACAAATATTTCTATTGGAGGCTGGATAGAGAATCTTCAGGCAAGGCTCAACGTAGTTGAACCGGCGATCCAGTTTACACTAGAAGAAGAGTCCAATGACAAGCTACCTTTCCTCGACGTCCTCATTCACAAAGTAGACAACAACCTAAGATTTCAAGTTCATCGGAAACCTACCAATAAAAATGATCTCACACACTTCTATTCCAGTCAAGATACCAAGACCAAAAGAGGCATCATCATCGGGTTTTTCCTAAGAGCATACCGAATTTGTAGTCCTGAGTTTCTTGACGAGGAATGTACATACATTCACCGAACCTTCACAGATTTACATTTTCCTTCCTTTTTCATCAAAGATTGAAAGAAAAGAGCTCTTCAGATCATTAATTCTCCACGTACCAACACCACTCCCAACAAAGTTATAATTCTTCCCAACAGCCAGGTTGCACTGAACGTTTCTAAAGTACTTTCACAAGCAACCACCAGAGTCGCCATCGCTTCCAGCACTTCAATAAAGGATCTAACCAGAACAAAATCCAAGCACCACGAACCAGTCAACGCAGGGGTTTACACTATACCCTGTGGAGGCTGCAACAAGATTTATGTAGGTGAAACAGCAAAAAACCTCGACACCCGCCACAATGAACACATTTACGCATGTAGGAACGATAACTTGAACAACGCCTGTGTACAACACCGAAATTCCACCAATCATCTCTTGAAATTCAGGGACGCCCAATTAGTGATCAAAGAAACCAATTTCCGCAGACGCAAGTACCTAGAATCTTCACTAATGGCTGTTTCTAATATTTTTTTTTTTTTTTTTTTATTATCACACCGGCCGATTCCCACCAAGGCAGGGTGGCCCGAAAAAGAAAAACTTTCACCATCATTCACTCCATCACTGTCTTGCCAGAAGGGTGCTTTACACTACAGTTTTTAAATTGCAACATTAACACCCCTCCTTCAGAGTGCAGGCACTGTACTCCCCATCTCCAGGACTCAAGTCCGGCCTGCCGGTTTCCCTGAATCCCTTCATAAATGTTACTTTGCTCACACTCCAACAGCACGTCAAGTATTAAAAACCATTTGTCTCCATTCACTCCTATCAAACACGCTCACGCATGCCTGCTGGAAGTCCAAGCCCCTCGCACACAAAACCTCCTTTACCCCTCCCTCCAACCCTTCCTAGGCCGACCCCTACCCGCCTTCCTTCCACTACAGACTGATACACTCTTGAAGTCATTCTGTTTCGCTCCATTCTCTCTACATGTCCGAACCACCTCAACAACCCTTCCTCAGCCCTCTGGACAACAGTTTTGGTAATCCCGCACCTCCTCCTAACTTCCAAACTACGAATTTCTCTGCATTATATTCACACCACACATTGCCCTCAGACATGACATCTCCACTGCCTCCAGCCTTCTCCTCGCTGCAACATTCATCACCCACGCTTCACACCCATATAAGAGCGTTGGTAAAACTATACTCTCATACATTCCCTCTTTGCCTCCAAGGACAAAGTTCTTTGTCTCCACAGACTCCTAAGTGCACCACTCACTCTTTTTCCCTCATCAATTCTATGATTCACCTCATCTTTCATAGACCATCCGCTGACACGTCCACTCCCAAATATCTGAATACGTTCACCTCCTCCATACTCTCTCCCTCCAATCTGATATTCAATCTTTCATCACCTAATCTTTTTGTTACCTCATAACCTTATCTTTCCTGTATTCACCTTTAATTTTCTTCTTTTGCACACCCTACCAAATTCATCCACCAATCTCTGCAACTTCTCTTCAGAATCTCCCAAGAGCACAGTGTCATCAGCAAAGAGCAGCTGTGACAACTCCCACTTTGTGTGTGATTCTTTATCTTTTAACTCCACGCCTCTTGCCAAGACCCTCGCATTTACTTCTCTTACAACCCCATCTATAAATATATTAAACACCACGGTGACATCACACATCCTTGTCTAAGGCCTACTTTTACTGGGAAAAAATTTCCCTCTTTCCTACATACTCTAACTTGAGCCTCACTATCCTCGTAAAAACTCTTCACTGCTTTCAGTAACCTACCTCCTACACCATACACTTGCAACATCTGCCACATTGCCCCCCTATCCACCCTGTCATACGCCTTTTCCAAATCCATAAATGCCACAAAGACCTCTTTAGCCTTATCTAAATACTGTTCACTTATATGTTTCACTGTAAACACCTGGTCCACACACCCCCTACCTTTCCTAAAGCCTCTTGTTCATCTGCTATCCTATTCTCCGTCTTACTCTTAATTCTTTCAATTTATAACTCTACCATACACTTTACCAGGTACACTCAACAGGACTTATCCCCCTATAATTTTTGCACTCTCTTTTATCCCTTTGCCTTTATACAAAGGAACTATGCATGCTCTCTGCCAATCCCTAGGTACCTTACCCTCTTCCATACATTTATTAAATAATTGCACCAACCACTCCAAAACTATATCCCCACCTGCTTTTAACATTTCTATCTTTATCCCATCAATCCGGCTGCCTTACCCCTTTCATTTTACCTACTGCCTCACGAACTTCCCCCACACTCACAACTGGCTCTTCCTCACTCTTACAAGATGTTATTCTCCTTGCCCTATACACGAAATCACAGCTTCCCTATCTTCATCAAATTTAACAATTCCTCAAAATATTCCTTCCATCTTCCCAATACCTCTAACTCTCCATTTAATAACTCTCCTCTCCTATTTTTAACTGACAAATCCATTTGTTCTCTAGGCTTTCTTAACTTGTTAATCTCACTCCAAAACTTTTTCTTATTTCAACAAAATTTGTTGATAACATCTCACCCACTCTCTCATTTGCTCTCTTTTTACATTGCTTCACCACTCTCTTAACTTCTCTCTTTTTCTCCATATACTCTTCCCTCCTTGCATCACTTCTACTTTGTAAAAACTTCTCATTATGCTAACTTTTTCTCCCTTACTACTCTCTTTACATCATCATTCCACCAATCGCTCCTTTCCCTCCTGCACCCACTTTCCTGTAACACAAACTTCTGCTGAACACTCTAACACTACATTTTTAAACCTACCCATACCTCTTCGACCCCATTGCCTATGCTCTCATTAGCCCATCTATCCTCCAAATGCTGTTTATATCTTACCCTAACTGCCTCCTCTTTTAGTTTATAAACCTTCACCTCTCTCTTCCCTGATGTTTCTATTCTCCTTGTATCCCATCTACCTTTTACTCTCAGTGTAGCTACAACTAGAAAGTGATCTGATATATCTGTGGCCCCTCTATAAACATGTACATCTGAAGTCTACTCAACAGTCTTTTATCTACCAATACATAATCCAACAAACTACTGTCATTTCGCCCTACATCATATCGTGTATACTTATTTATCCTCTTTTTCTTAAAATATGTATTACCTATAACTAAACCCCTTTCTATACAAAGTTCAATCAAAGGGCTCCCATTATCATTTACACCTGGCACCCCAAACTTACCTACCACACCCTCTCTAAAAGTTTCTCCTACTTTAGCATTCAAGTCCCCTACCACAATTACTCTAATACAGTTAAACAAAACAAAGGCAGCTTCACCATCTCTGAAGTCTTAGCAAGAATCCTCCTGAAAACAGTAAACCCTGCCATCACATAGTCTCTCCTGTTAATACTACACAAGCACATTACAGAGAATGAACACTGAAACAGACCTTCTCTATCCAGCCTCCAATAGAAATATTTGTCTAACCTATTTTTATGTTACCCAAGTTATAGCTTTTATATGGAAATATAAACACATATTCAGTATAATGTGATCCTTTATTGACAACGTATCGCCCACACAGTGGGCTTTTTCAAGTCACAACGTTTCGCCCACTGTATGGGCGAAACGTTGTCAATAAAGGATCATATTATACTGCATTTGTGTTTATAATTCCATTGTGTCGGTATTTTATACCATTTATTTCCAGCTTTGTCAAGCCGTTACAAACAGTACTTGGACACAGAGGGTATATATAAGCTCAGAGTGAGGTGTAATACTAGTGGTAGTAGAAGTAGTAGTGATATAAGTTGTAGTAGTAGTAGTAGTAGTAGTAGTAGTAGTAGTAGTAGTAGTAGTAGTAGTAGTAGTAGTGGTAGTACAACATGTTAGAACAATTAACTCGCACATGATTAAAAGGATATAAAAGCTATGGAAATAAATGGTATAAAATACCGACACAATGGAAATATAAACACATATGCAGTATAATGTGATCCTTTATCGAAACGTTGTTTGTGACTTGAAAAAGCCCACTGTGTGGGCGAAACGTTGTCAATAAAGGATTACATTATACTGCATATGTGTTTATGTTTCCATATAAAAGCTATGACACATCTACCTGGGTGGAAGGTACGCGAGTACCTTACAACAGAAATTGCAGGACATCGGATTTTGAGATGCAAATTGTGCGTCTCACTCTTCAACTAAACCATCGGGATCATAGAAATTGCTGTTGAGTCGGACTGACAGATATTATCTTGTATACTCCGACTTGAACAGAACGTTACATGAGACGGGATAAATGAGGGAAAGAATAAGAAACAGTCGAAGACTGGATGGAGAATCAGTGAACAACACAATGACAGGAGAAGCAGCTCCGCCCCTAGCAGAACACTATGCCCAGCGCCACCAGCTGGATCCTCTGCCTCAAAGGGAACACCAACCTTTGACAACAATGGTACCTCAAACCACAACCCCCACCCCTTCCCTCACTCAAAAACAGTAGCTATGAGCTAGCCATACTATGCCTCTTCCACACCTACTCCCCAGTCCTAAACCTTACCAGTGCTGGATCCTTTCTCACAACCCCTTCCTCATACCATCACCCAAACCCCCTACACTTTGCTCACATCTTCTCTTATTCAAACCCTGAGTCCCACCCCGCTTCCCTTCCAATGCAGATCCCCTCACAACAAGCCTTTACCCTCACACCAAACTTCCATCCACCCTCCGTGACACTTAAACAGGACCCTGAAAAAATGAAATGAACACAATAATGGAATGGAATAATGAACAGAAAGAAGTAATGAATGGGAAGAGCGAATAGTGGAGGATTCTTTAGACAATGAAACAATAAGAATGACTAAGCTCACAGAGGTGATTGCAGATGTGGTTTTTCCCAGGAGGATATCAAATAATGAGAAAGACTAGAGGAAGCAGAGCAGATAGAGGAGTAGCACTGCAGATCACAAACCAAGATGAATGGAATAAATGGAGGGGGAAGGGCCTTAAATGATTATATAATAGGGAAAATCAGGACTGGGGGAGCTAAGGAGATGATAGCAGTGATGTAACAACCCACCAGCAAACAGCAGAAAACCAAGGCAGGAGTATGAGGACGGCAACAGGGCAGAGGTGGCCACAATAGCAGAGGTAGCAAGGAGAGTTCACATTGTCAGTACAAAACTGCTGATCATGGGAGACTTCAATCATATATAAGGAAATTGACTGGGAATGTCTGTATCCACATGGTGGACCAAAATAGAGAGATATGCTGCTCACCTTGTGTTCACCTTAAGTGACTGATGTAGAGGACATCGAATGTATTACGAACCTTAGTGCTAGAGCCCATGCTGTTCTAAGGTTTGAATACCATGTGGAAGTTAATGTACTGAGGAATACAGTGTTAGGGAAAAGGACACAAGTGCAACTAATGTGACATTTTGTGGCAGCGTTTCGTTCTCCAGGAGGTTTATTAAGCCGTTACAAACAATCCATGGACACAGAGGGTATATATAGGCTTAGAGTGAGGTGTAATGCTAGTGGCAGTAGTAGTAGAATTATTAGTTGTAGTAGTAGTAGTACAATATGGTAGAACAACTACTATTGCTACTACTACTACAACTAACATTACTAATACTACTACTACCACTAGTATTACACCTCACTCTAAGCCTAAATATACCCTCTGTGTCCATATACTATTTGTAACGGCTTGATAAAGCTCCTGGAGAGCGCAACGTTGCCACAATAAAATGCCACATTAGTTGCACTTGTGTCCTTTTACTTAACATATTGTCGGTAATTCTACCAACTTTAATACAAAAATACAGTGCGTGAATGAAGGAGAAACTTAACTTCAAAGGAAGACTATGACCGTATGAGGCAATTCCTAAGGAGAGTTACATGGAAAGGGTGCTAGAAAGGAGCAGCAAATGAAATGATAGTGTGTGTAGCTAGAATTGAGGCAAGGTATAGATTCATTCTTAGAAATAGAAGAGACTCATGGAAGAGCAAAATGATCTCATTGTTCATCCAAAGTTGCAGGGAGGTAAAAACTAAAAGTGGGAGTGCATGGGAGACACAGAGGAATCAAAGAATCCCAGAGAATGGGGAAGCAAGGAAAAGGATAGGAAATGAGTATGTGTGGGTTGAAGAAATACTGAAGGCCAACTTGAAATTGACATAGCATAAACAATCAAATATGAGCCAAAGTTGTTACACAGCAACATCAGAAGGAACACAACAGTGAAGTTCCAGGTAATAATGCTGAAGAAGGAAGGAGGAGAGCACACAAGAAATAATCACGAAATCTGCAAGAAGCTGAATGGAAGATTTACGTATTTTCGGTGGAAACAGAGGCATTACCAGAGTAAAGGAGGAAGAGCTCATGGACAAAATATACACTACTGGAGAAGAGGTGAAGAAATTTGTGAGAGAGCTGGATACCTAGAAGGCAATAAGAACAAATAACTCTCTATGGATTCTGAAAGAGTGAACAGAAGACCTGCTGGAACCAATATCAGCTATCTTTAACAAGTCATTTGATATAGGGAAGGTAGCAGAGGTGCAGTAAACAGCAAATGAAGTTCCACTATTTAAGAAAGATGACAGGTAGTATTAGACTACAAACCAATATCACTGACATGCATAGTAAGATAATCGAGATCATCATCTACACAAGAAAGAGAACTGAATCACCAAGAAAGGAGCGGGGTTTATAAGCTGCAATCACCATAATTTTTAGAAAGGATAAATCTTGACTCGCAAATCTCTTAGAGTTATATGACAAAGTAACTAAATTGAGGAAAGAGCTAGAGGAATAGGTGGATTGCATATTTTGGTCTGTAAAAGGCGTCGGGTACAATACCTTATAAGAAACTGGGACAAAAGCTACAAGAGCAGGCAGGAATATCAGGGAAGGCATTACAGTAGATCAATTTGAGAGTAAGACACATGTGCAACATCTGTGTATCTTTATTGTAGACGTTTCGCCATCCAGTGGCTTTATCAATACAAATTCCAGGACATAACTTGAAGACAGTAGAACTATGTACAGAAGATGAGGTAATCAGTCCCTCAACCTAGGAGTAGGTGCGAACAGCACCATAGTCGTGGAGATTCTGAAGCAGAAGAAAGAATCCTGGCGCTTATATAGTAACGTCAGGTGAAGCAGACGAGGGCAAATTCACTGGTGGGCGGGATACCCCAGTGGAAGTAGGTCCTTCCCAAAGAGATGGGTTAATTGTAGTAGTAGTTGTCGCAGTTGTGAAGGTTATGTACATGTCCTCAGAATTAAGATTCCATGATGTTGCAGTGTCTGACAAGTTGTGTACGAATGGTATATAATACCGACAAGATGAGAGTAAGACACATGTGCAACATCTGTGTATCTTTATTGTAGACGTTTCGCCATCAAGTTATGTCCTGGAATTTGTATTGATAAAGCCACTGGATGGCGAAACGTCTACAATAAAGATACACAGATGTTGCACATGTGTCTTACTCTCATCTTGTCGGTATTATATACCATTCGTACACAACTTGTCAGACACTGCAACATCATGGAATCTTAATTCTGAGGACATGTACATAACCTTCACAACTGCGACAACTACTACTACAATTAACCCATCTCTTTGGGAAGGACCTACTTCCACTGGGGAATCCCGCCCACCAGTGAATTTGCCCTCGTCTGCTTCACCTGACGTTACTATATAAGCGCCAGGATTCTTTCTTCTGCTTCAGAATCTCCACGACTATGGTGCTGTTCGCACCTACTCCTAGGTTGAGGGACTGATTAGCTCATCTTCTGTACATAGTTCTACTGTCTTCAAGTTATGTCCTGGAATTTGTATTGATAAAGCCACTGGATGGCGAAACGTCTACAATAAAGATACACAGATGTTGCACATGTGTCTTACTCTCATCTTGTCGGTATTATATACCATTCGTACACAGTAGATCAAGGATTACTAAACAAGAGCAAAGCAATAAGCTACTGTCATGAAGGTGGTGTTAGTATAGGCAACTGTGTGGAGTGGGGATTCCAAAAGGATCACTACTGAGACTAATTCTCTTCATGCTTACGTGAACGATGTAACAGAAGTAATCGTGTGAGAGATTATCTTGCATGCAGATGACTTGCAGTTAATGAAGAGAATGTAATCAGGCGTTTAAATGAAGAAGCTACAAATGGAACTAAACAAGGTGCAACACTGGTCTCAGAAGTGGCTCTTAGAATTTAACCCCAGCAAATGCAAAATCATGAAAATTAGGAAATTGACAACGTAATCAGAAAGAGGACTGGCTTGGGTAACAAAGGCTGCAAACCTTCCTGAGAGAAGAGGTAGGTATAGTTCCGAGTCTAGTGCCTGACGCTCACATCAACCAAATAATCTCTGCAGCAAACACAAGCCTGGAAAATCTAAAAGTAGCTTTCAGGAAAGCCAACAAGGAGTCATTCACTGTCATAAACACAGCAAATGTGAGGCCCATCTTGGAGTATGCAGCCCCAGTATGGAACCCACATCTGATAAAGCATATCAAAAGGGGGGAATCATGTATATGTGGGCATGGGCACAGCAAGAAGTTAAATAATGCAAATGAGCCACAGAGCTGTAAGAATAGTTACGATAGCGCTCAGAGGACATCCAATAGTAGGTAACGGTGAGGCAGAGCCTGTAGCTGAGACTCGACTCCTGTAACTAAATATGGGTGAGGTGATAATGTGAGCGCGCGCATAAACACAAACGAGCACATACACACAAGCACATACACACGCACACACACGCACGCACACACACACACACACACACACACACACACACACACACACACACACACGTACTCATATACAACAGGCCTAGTGTCTAATCGACATGTGCCTAGGACAAAATGGTAACTTACACACACACACACACACACACACACACACACACACACACACACACACACACACACACACACACACACAACACACACACACACACACACACTACACACACACTAAACACAACACACACGCAACACTAGTCCTAGAGCTAAGAGGCATATCCTACGAGGAGAGGTTAAGGGAAATTGACTTTACAACACTAGAGGACAGGAAGGATAGGGGGACATGATAACATATAAAATACTAAGAGGAATCGACAAGGTGGATAGAGATAAGATGCTCCAGAGATGGAACACAGCGACAAGGCGTCAAAATTGGAAGTTGAAGACTCAGATGAGTCACAGAGATATTAGGAAGTATTTCTTCAGTCAAAGAATTGTCAGACAGTGGAATAGTCTGGAAAGTGATGTGGTGGGGGCAGGATCCATACATATCTTTAAGAAGAGTTATGATAATGTTCACAGAGTAGGGAGTGAGTGACCAAGTAGCGACCGGTAAAGAGGCGGGGGCCAGGACCTATGGCTCGACCCCTGCAACCACAATTAGGTGAGTACAGGTGAGTACAACTAGGTTAGTACACCACACACACACACACACACACACATATACACAGGCTGCAGGCCTGGTCTAGAAACTGGCTCCTGGAGTTCAACCCCACCAAGTGCAAAGTCATGAAGATTGGGAAAAGGCAAAGAAGACCGTACACGGAGTACAGTCTAGGGGGGGCCAGAGACTACAAACTTCACTCGAGGAAAAGGATCTTAGTGTGAGTATAACACCAGGCACATCTCCTGAGGTGCAGATGAACCAAATAACTGCTACAGCATACCTAAACTTAAGAACAGCATTCCGACATTATTGCGACCCCTGAACGGGTCACAATGTATATAATGTATATTATCTGTTCATATAAGTTTATATTGCTTATATTTGCGATAATAGCTAAATCGCAAATATATTGCTTCATATTATTATTTGACTTAGTTATATTATTAGGTAGGATGTAACATTTATATATTATTCAGTGCTCATAGTTTGAGTGCTAAGTAGCTGATGGCCTTGTCTAACAAGTGTTTTGCTGGTTTCCCTGCCGGCTTTTCTGTTGCTGGGCAGCAGCATGGAGAGTCACGTGATTAGGGGGAGTAATCACACATCGCCTGTAGCAGTCTGCCTGGGCTGCACTCCCTCTTGTCTGTTTGACGTTCTTCGAACAAGACGTGTCTAGCTCTCCCTTGCTGGCCCTTGTTGGAAGATCATCTCTGTCGCTTTCTTGTTGTTGGTTTTGTGTAACTCTGTTCACAGAGCATAGCCTACACTTAGTGATTTTCGACGTTGTACTGAGGTTGTGTCTCTTATAGACACTCTGAGAAACTCAGGTCCTGAGCTGTAGTTTCTGTCCTAATTTGTACTGGTATCTGTGTACTGTCACAGTCGGGGATTTTCTAATGCTGAACTTAGATTCAGTAGTATGGGAGTTTTGTGACTTTTGTGGAGGATCTGCAGATGTGATATGTGCCTTGAGCACAATACTACTGTACACGAGAGAAGTGATTATTTTGATTATGTTCATTACATTAATTTAATTTGATAACATACGCCTAGAATTTTATTATTAATAAGCTTACTAAATTTTAATTTCTTTAGTTAGTAGCCTACCAGTTGTAATCCTGAAGCACTATTAAATCTTACTGAATTCTAATGGATAATTGGAACAGGATACTGACTACTTGTTACAAAAACCCAGTAACAGGCTGGATGTTAGAAGGGCAGTCCTTTCTAGTATTCACTGGAGATCTCTATGCTTATTAGAAATCGCGTTTTTCTTTAACAGACATCTCAATAAGGAATCGTTCAGGACCCTGTACACCGTGTATGTCAGGCCTATATTGGAGTATGCAGGACCAAACATTAAAATGGTATAAAATACCGACAGGTTGTTAGGTAAGACACATATGCAACAGTTAGGTATCTTTATTATGAAACGTTTCGCCTACACAGTAGGCTTCTTCAGTCAAGTACAGAAAAGTTGATAGAAGCAGAAGATACTTGAAGACGATGTAATCAGTCCATCACCCTTAAAGTTTTGAGGTGGTCAGTCCCTCAGTCTGGAGAAGAGCATTGTTCCAAGGTATGAAACAATATGGAGATGAAGTGACAGGATGGAGCTTTTTATAGCGCCAAGAGGTGAGACGTAGGGTATCTTGGTACAGACCTGCAATCAACTTCGACAACTTCCACTAGTGAGAGCGGCTGGATTTGAGAGGGACCTGACCTCTCAGCATCTGAGTTCTTACCTCTCCTAGTGGCCTACGTCTCACCTCTTGGCGCTATAAAAAGCTCCATCCTGTCACTTCATCTCCATATTGTTTCATACCTTGGAACAATGCTCTTCTCCAGACTGAGGGACTGACCACCTCAAAACTTTAAGGGTGATGGACTGATTACATCGTCTTCAAGTATCTTCTGCTTCTATCAACTTTTCTGTACTTGACTGAAGAAGCCTACTGTGTAGGCGAAACGTTTCATAATAAAGATACCTAACTGTTGCATATGCAGGACCAGTTGGAACCCACACCTAGCCAAGCATGTAAGGAAATTAGAGAAAGTGCAAAGGTTTGCAGCAAGACTAGTCTTGGAGTTAAGGGGTATGTCCTACGAGATGTTAAGGGAAATCGACCTGACGGCACTGGAAGACAGGAGAGATAGGGATGATGTAATAATGGCATATAAAGTACTGAGTGGAATCAACAAGGTGGACAGAGACAGGATGTTCCAGAGTTGGGAAACAGCAAAAAGAGCTTACAATTGGAAGCTAGAGACTCAGATGAATCACAGGGATGTTAGGAAGTATTTCTTTAGTTACAGAGTTGTCAGGAAGTGGAATAGTCTGGGAAGTGATGACGTATGATAAAGCTCATGGAGCAGGAAGAGTGACCTAGTAGCGACCAGTGAAGAGGCGGGGCCAGGAGCTGTGACTCGACCCCTGCAACCACAACTAGGTGAGTACACACACACACACACACACACACACACACACACACACACACTCATGCATGTAAGAACATAAGGAGTAAGGAACACTGCAACAGGCCTACTGGCCTATGCGAGGCAGGTCCAATTCTCCCACCGGCTTAAGCCAACGCCTTGACCTGGTCTGGTCAGTCACATCACTTAAGGGAGGTGCACGGCATCCGACCTAGTAGCACAAGCTAGTTAGGTCCAACTCACACCCACCCACATCCACTCATGTATTTATCCAACCTATTTTTAAAACTACACAACGTCTTAGCTTCTATGACGTTACTCGGGAGTTCCACTCATCCACAACTCTGTTACCAAACCAGTGCTTTCCTATATCCTTCCTGAATCTAAATTTTTCCAATTTAAAACCATTGCTGTAAGTCCTGTCTATATTAGATATTTTTAGCACGCTAATTACATCCCCTTTATTAATTCCTGTTTTCCATTTATACGCTTCAATCATATACCCTCTAATTCTACGCCTTTTTTAGAGAGTGCAGATTCAGGGCCCTCAGTCTATCCTCATAGGGTAGATTTCTGATACATGGGATCAACTTTGTCATCCTCCTTTGTACGTTTTCCAGAGCATTTACATCCATTCTGTAATACGGTGACCAGAACTGTGCAGCATAGTCTAAATGAGGCCTAACCAAAGATATATAGAGTTGAACAACCAGAGGACTTCTATTATTTATACTTCTTGCTATGAAGCCAAGGATCCTGTTAGCTTTATTGCTAGCACCTATGCACTGTCTTGATTTTAGATTACTGCTAACCAGAACTCATAAATTCTTTTCGCTATCTGTAACACTAAGATCTACATTATTTAGTTTATATGTGGCTAGGTTATTTTCCTGTCCAATATATACAACAGGCCTAGTGTCTAATCGATATGTACCTAGGACAAAATGGTAATAAACACACACACACACACACACACACACACACACACACACACACACAGGAGCTGAATTTCGACCCTTACAACCACACACACTGAGATCAAAGCCATAAATTGCTTCATTGTGGTTTATGACGTCATTTGCTATATCGTTAGGTTGATGACGCAATATGTCTTGATAGTCCGGGTAATAGCTGCACAAACCCAGACTCAAGACTGGGTCCAAACCAGTGTCAAACAACAGTGTGTGTGTGTGCATGCGCGCGCTTCCTTACGTCTACTTCGAGGGAATTCCGTGGATCAACGCCCCCGCGGCCCGGTCCAGGACCAGGCCGACCACTGTAGTGTTTTCCTTGTAATTCCTGCCTGCTCCTATAGCTTGTGTACCAGTGAGGATTAATTTATCTTCTAGTTCGTTCCCCATGGCACTTTGTTTAGGTTTTACTTCACACCAACAGTTTGCTCTTTTGAAGTCAGGTTTGTCTCTTCCTTCATGCTCTGTATTCCTCACTACGTTCACTTCCACAGGCAAATCGAACATCACTGCATGGTCGCTTGCACAAGAGGATTCTTAAATTTAACGCTTCTTACATCATTGTCACTTAGGGTGGATACACAGTCCACCACGCTGGTTCGTCATCTCTACAAAGTTGTGTCACTGACTTGTTGACACATCACCCCAACAGCTTAGATCTCCATGTTTCCGGTCTGTCTGTTTTTTATGGTTTAAGTCTTCCACGATCAGTAGTTGTGCACTGCTCACGTGGGCTCTTCTAGCTACCTCTGCTATTGTGATTATAACTGCCCTGATGCTGTCGTCATATTCCAGTCTTGGTCTCTTTCTGCTGCGTAGTGGGTTGTATATCACAGCTGTCATCACCCTGAGTGCCCAAGTTCTAAGTGTCCCTATGATGTAGTCATTCCATCCCCCCAGGTTCATTCTGTTCATCTCAAAAATAAACTGGTTCTTGATCATCAATGTTATGCCTCCACCTGCTCTGTTTTCCCTGTCCTATCTCAGTATTTGATATTCTTCTGGGAAAAACACATCTGAAATCACATCTGTACGGTTGGTCTCTGTTATTGCTACAATGTCTGGGATGCCTCCACTATTCGCCCTTTCATTCATCGATCTTTATTTGTTATCCCATCTACATTAGTGCACCACACTCTCAATTTCGTTTACGTTTTTGTGTTCATGTTTTTGGGATTCTATTCTCCTTGCTCTTGTGTCAGAGAAGGAATAGGTACTGGGAAAGGGAGGGTGGAGATTTAGGGTGTGGGTGAGCTCTAGTTGTGGGGTGGATATTGCACTGGAAACGGGTAGGACTGTGAGTGAAGAGGAACAAGGGGAAAGGGGAGTTGGAGAATGTGATGGAGAGTTGTGAGAAAGAATCCCTCACTGGTTGGGGCTAGGAGTAGGGATGTAGGAGGAGAGGCTGGGGGAAGGTTATGGTTTGTTCATAGTTGTTGTGTTTGAGTGAGACGGGGATCTGGATCTGAGGAACTATTTGTGTTGGAACTTTGTGTACACCCAGAGGCAAAGCTTCCACATGGTGTGTGTGTGTGTGTGTGTGTGTGTGTGTGTGTGTGTGTGTGTGTGTGTGTGTGTGTGTGTGTGTGCGTGGTAGTTTGTGTTGGGTGTGTGTGTGTGTGTGGTGTTGTATGTGTCTGTGTGTTGCGCAAATGCAATTAGCGAGGAAAAACTTTCTTTGCAATGCTTAGGCAGCCGACGGTGCCCTGCCAGGGTGCCATGCCAGGGTGTTGACGGTGCCCTGCCAGGGTGCCATGCTAGGGTGTTGTTATTGCTGTCCCTGTTGTCGTTGACGCTGATGTTCTATTCGTCGTTGTCATAATTGTTGTTGCCGTTCTTATTATCACTGTTATCGTTGCTATCGCTGTTTCCGTTACCAGTATTATTGTTATTGTCGTAGTTATCGTTGTTGCAGCTCCAGATGTTGCCGTTGCAGTTGCAGTTGTTGTTGCCATTGCCCCTGACGCCGCCGCCGCCGCCACCGTTACTGGATGTTATGATTAGTCAGAACATCCTTGGAAATGATGAAGTGCCAAAGAAATTGATACTAATAAGATAGATGGATTTTGGGTTAAGTGAAAAACGTAATTGCCACAAGATATATATTATGTTTGGTCCGACTTCTCATTTCCTAACGAAGAATCATCGGTGACGGAAGACAAGGTTTAGAGAGTAAATCTAAAAGGTGTGACTTCCTATAACAATGGTTCAGCAATTTGTACTGACAAACGAAAGAGGATTTTGGAGGCGTCTGGCTGTAAATTCTACAGGTTTCCACAGCATTTCGAAGTTTTCTTGTGGAACATCTGCTTACGCCCTTTGAATAGATCAGTAAGAATTTACCCTTCTCTGAAGCACTGGATCCATATACGTACAATACACAAAACGAGAACGTGTCGGCAATACGATTCATGAGAATATAGAAAGGTGATGGCCAAGAAGTCTTTATGATGATGACGTAGTTAAAAGAGCTGCTGTAAATGAATGATATACAATACCGACAAGTTGAAGAATTAAGATACATTTTCTACATCTGGATATCTTTATTTTAGACCTTTCACCAACCAGCAGCTTTATCAATACAATACAAGGACATAATGTGAAGAATGTGGAATTATATACTGACGATGAGGTAATCAGTCCCTCAGCCTTCGAGCTGGTGAAGAGTACCTTAGTTTTGAAGAATCTGAAGCACAGGCAGCAAGGCTGTCGCTTATATACTGGCGTCAGATGAGGAAAGTGCAGCAGACGAAAGCATTGTCACTGGTAGACGGGATTTCCCAGTGGAAGTAGGTCATCTGTGTCTAATTCTTCAACTTGTCGGTATTGTATACCATTAATGTACAAGTTATCAGACAGCCTACTAGTGATAATGACTTCGTCTGACGACGGTATATAAGTGCAAAACTTTATGACTGCTTCAGATTCTTCAAGACTTCGGTCCTCTTCACCAACACCGAGGCTGAGGGACTGATTACCTTAGCTTATTTACATAATTCTACATTCTTCACATTATGTCCTTGTACTGATAATGCCACAGGTTGGCGAAAATTCTATAAAGATACCCAGATGTTGTCTGTGTCTAATATGAGGGGCTCAACTCATGCCCAGGTGGCATAGGAGAAAAAAATGTGAACATGCAATTCATGACAGTCATAAAACAATTCTCCGTAATTCTCTTGTCAAAAGAAAAAATAAATGTGTCTTAAAAACACCAGGAATGTTAAAAAAACTTAACCCAGAGTCTCTCCGAAGCCCAAGACGATGACGAAAAATGAAAGATGTGTCTAGAGGGATAAAGTACAAAACATATCAGTGAATCAACATGTAATGTGGTGGATAAATGGTTCAGAGAACCGACAAGACGATGAATTAGACACAGAAAAGATTGATCACATTGACTTCAGACTGAGGGACTGATTACCTCAAACTCCTTGTGATCTTAACCATTCTTTTCTATACTGAAACCACTAATTAGCGAAACGTTTGACAATAAAGATACCCAAGTGTTACACATGTGTCTAATTCATTATGAGATGTGGTGGAGAGACTTTACGGGAAGAATTCAAACAGTTGTTTCAACAAGTCATCGGACATTTTGCTTACTGAACCTTCCCATGCTATATATCACAGATCGCGCTGAAAAACTCTAAAGATCTTCATTACTGGAATCATTTTCCATACTGGTAGAAGCTTACCTTTGCCAGGTACTCACAATATTGGACCTGAATGAGTTGGTTCATGTGACAGCCTTTTGATAGGGGCAAGGCAGTCTAGGTGATCAAGAGAGACAATCATTAGTCGTATAAATCAGGGAACCGGTGGAGCTTTAAACCCAAGGCAAGTGTGTCCTAAAACTCCCAAGCCAATTGCTTATCCATTCGGACGGGTGGCACAGGCCTGCGAGTTTTAGTGTTCATTTGCAATGTGTTCAAACTTCACCCGTTCTGTGATTTGTTTACAGTAGTGATTTAACGATTTCGTGAGTCATAACAGTCGCATGTGTGTTTGACTTAGCTGTAATATAACGGCAAAGTTTGAGTCATGCATCTGAGTGCGGCTACAATGTTCCAGATCAGGAAGTCTACCAAAACAGAGATATTATTTTTTTTTGCTATATTTAGCACTGCCTGAATATAATGTTGCTAAAATTTAAAATCTATAATTGAAATGGGTTATTTTCAACAAGTGCACTGTTTAAAAGTAATAAATATAGCATTAAATAATATATTTAAAATCGGTGTGATGCTGTAACAATATATAGTGCTAGGTACATCAATATACAGTGCTAGGTACATCAATATACAGTGCTAGGTACATCAATATACAGTACTAGGTACATCAATATACAGTGCTAGGTACATCAATATACAGTGCTAGGTACATCAATATACAGTGCTAGGTACATCAATATACAGTGCTAGGTACATCAATATACAGTGCTAGGCACATCAATTTTACAGTGCTAGGTACATCAATATACAGTGCTAGGTACATAATATACAGTGCTAGGTACATCAATATACAGTGCTAGGTACATCAATATACAGTGCTAGGTACATCAATATACAGTGTTAGGTACATCAATATACAGTGCTAGGTACATCAATATACAGTGTTAGGTACATCAATATACAGTGCTAGGTACATCAATATACAGTGCTAGGCACATCAATATACAGTGCTAGGTACATCAATATACAGTGCTAGGTACATCAATATACAGTGCTAGGTACATCAATATACAGTGCTAGGTACATCAATATACAGTGCTAGGTACATCAATATACAGTGCTAGGTACATCAATATACAGTGCTAGGTACATCAATATACAGTGCTAGGCACATCAATATACAGTGCTAGGTACATCAATATACAGTGCTAGGTACATCAATATACAGTGCTAGGTACATCAATATACAGTGCTAGGTACATCAATATACAGTGCTAGGTACATCAAACATAACATTGAATGACAGAAGTTTTAGACAGGTTCCTTCTATGGGAGTGCCATGCTGCTGGTGAGGGTATCTTGATCCAAGGAGTTAAATATAAACTCTGAGAGAGAGAGAGAGAGAGAGAGAGAGAGAGAGAGAGAGAGAGAGAGAGAGAGAGAGAGAGAGAGAGAGAGAGAGAGAGAGAGAGAGAGAGAGAGAGACAGACAGACAGGATAGACAGACATACAAAGAGAGACAGACAGACAAAGAGGCAGACATACAGAGAAAGGCAGACGTAAAGAGACAAAGAAGCAGACACACAGAAACATCAAGACAGACATACAGAAACAGGCAAATAGAGACAGACAAACTTATACAAATAAGATATATTTATTATTTAGGAAATGAATATACACAGCCTAAGCAATATTAATAACATCGTGTGTGAGGCTGAAAATCGATACATATAATCTGGCGTTAATCGTATTTCTGATTGTCGAAGATCCTCTGTAAGTTGACAATTAATTTGGAATCATTGGCTCAAGCAGAGCAGAGAATTACAGCAGGACCAGGAGCCAGAGACCTGCTGTTAACTATGAGTTGTTGGTGGGACCTGTGTAGAGTGACCTGTGTGGTGCTACCTAAGTGGTGATACCTGTGTGGTGTGACCTGAGTGGTGATACTGGTGTGACCTGAGTGGTGTTACTGATGCGACCTGTGTAGTGATACCAGTGTGGTGTTACTAGTGTGACCTGTGTGGTGCTACCTGTGTGGTGTTACCTGAGTGGTGATACCTGTGTGGTGTGACCTGTATGGTGCTACTTGAGTGGTGATACCTGTGTGGTGTGATCTGAGTGGTGATACTGGTGTGACCTGAGTGGTGTTACTGATGCGACCTGTGTAGTGATACCAGTGTGGTGTTACTAGTGTGACCTATGTGGTGCTACCTATGTGGTGTTACCTGAGTGGTGATACCTGTGTGATGTTACTAGTGTGACCTGTGTGGTGCTACCTGTGTGGTGCTACCTGTGTGGTGCTACCTGTGTGGTGTTACCTGTGTGGTGTTACCTGAGTGGTGATACCCTTGAGGTCTTACCTGTGTGGTATTACTGATGTGATGTGGCCTGTGTGGTTTTATTGGTGTGGAGTGACCTGTATGGTCTGACCTGTGTGGTTTGACCTTCATGGTATTACCTGAGAGGTGTGACCTGTGTGGTGTTACTGGAGCGACCTGTGCGGTGTGACCTGTGTGGTGTGATCTGAGTGGTGTTGCTGGTGTGACCTGTGAGGTGATACCTGTGTAATGTTATTGGTGTGACCTTTGTGGTGTTGCTGGTGTGACCTGTGTGATGTTACTAGTGTAGTGTGACCTGTGTGTTGCTCGTGTGTCCTGTGTGGTGTTACAAGTGTGACCTGAGTGGTGGGACCTGTGTGGTGTGGCCTGAGTGGTGATACTTGTGTGGTGTGACCTGTATGGTGTAACTGGCGTGACCTGTTGTGTTACTGGTGTGACCTGTGTGGTCTTACTGGTGTGACCTGTGTGGTCTTACAGGTGTGATCTGTGTGGTATTGCTGCTGGTGTGACTTTTGTGTTGCTAGTGTGACCTGCGTGGTGTGACCAGTGTGGTGTGACCTGCCCTGGGGACCCCTTATCACCTCTCTTCCTTGTATTCATCTCCTTGTGTCTTTCTGCTTCTCTCTCCCTCTCCCCCTCTCTCCCTCTCCCCCTCTCTCTCTCTTCCCCCCTCTCTCTCTCTTCCCCCCTCTCTCTCTCTTTCTGTATCTCTCTGGATTTTTTTATTTATATATGCTAATAGCCCTGAATAAGGTAACCCACAGCTATGAGAGAGAGCTAGCCCACAACCATGAGAGAGAGCTAGCCCACAACCATGAGAGAGAGCTAGCCCACAACCATGAGAGCTAGCCCCATAACCATGAGAGAGAGCTAGCACAAACCATGAGAGAGAGCTAGCCCCAAACCATGAGAGGCTAGCACAAAACCATGAGGAGAGCTAGCCCACAACCATGAGAGTAGCACATAACCATGAGAGGGGGTAGCACTAACCATGAGGAGAGCTAGCACATAACCATGAGAGAGAGCTAGCCCACAACCATGAGAGCTAGCACATAACCATGAGAGAGAGCTAGCACATAACCATGAGAGAGAGCTAGCCCACAAAACCCGAGAGAGAGCTAGTCCCCAACCATGAGAGAGAGCTAGCCCACAACCCGAGAGAGAGTAGCCCACAAACCATGAGAGAGAGCTAGCCACAACCAAAAGAGAGAGAGCTAGCCACAACATGAGAGAGAGCTACCACAACATTTAGAGAGAGCTAGGCCACAACCATGAGAGGAGCTAGCACACAAACCCTGAGAGAGAGCTAGCCACAACTGAGAGCTAGCACAAAGTTTGACTGTTTCTAACCTACGATCTGAATAAAAAAAAAAATTAAAAAATATTCACAAGGTAAGTTATAGATTTTAGTGTTGTTTGTTTCTGTAACTAAGGTGGTTAAAGTCTGATACGCAAAATTATAGCGTAATAAAGTAATTTAGTTGAGTGTACTAATTTAGGTTGAAATTTTGGGTAATAAAAAAATTTGAAAGCTAGTTATAGATGTAAAATTCGCATGGCAATTTTAAAACCCGTAAATAAATGTGAGGGAAAAGTTAAAAGATGGGAGAGCGAGGAGTTAGGGTGACGATAGTTTGTTTCCCCATTTTCTGCTTTTTAAAGGTAGGGATGGCTAGCCCGCTGCCCCCCCCCTTCCCCCCCGGAAAAAAGTGACTTTGGGGGGGCTCGCCCAAAATGGATAATCACTTGATACAGCTCCCAACAAAAACTTTTGGGAAATGTCAGCTTGGGTATCTGACAACCACAGAAGTGTTGAAGGAGACGAAATTACCGAGTTTTTTGGGCGTCACTTTTTATTAAAACCTGATGAGTGTAGCCAACCCAGCTA
Organism: Cherax quadricarinatus; assembly: GCF_026875155.1. NCBI lineage: Eukaryota > Metazoa > Arthropoda > Malacostraca > Decapoda > Parastacidae > Cherax > Cherax quadricarinatus. The sequence goes on from NC_069419.1 coordinate 53,447,719, forward strand.
ACACCCCTAAACTTTGCGTGATAAGACCCCGGTTCCTATCATTTTTGCGGATTATTCAAGGTGGAGGCACTGTGACGAACTAGTCTTGGGTTGTCACTCAACAGTGTGACCCCTCCCCCCATAACAGCAAAAAATCTCAAGGGTTGAGTGCCTTCACAAGTGGCGACCTTGCCCGGTCACCAAATTTAATAAAATTTGACCCATTTGAAACTCCATTGGAACTTCAACGCCGCATCCACAGAGGTTACCACCAGCATGATAATTATTCTCTATGGTAGGACTACAGTCAGGTATTTAAAGTTTGGTGATTTTTTATTTAATTTTTTTGTAAGTCAAGTCAAGGAGGTATATAGTTTTTCTGCACCTTTATTCTCGAGTGAAACAATTTTTGGGGGAATAGACTTAGGGACCCGAGATTTTCCAGTGACAAGTTGTTTCATTGAGCTCTATTTATTATATCAAGGGAACTGTTGTAGGACACTCTTGATTTGTTGGTGAGAAGATTGGATGGTCAAGTGACCCCATTCAACTTACTGTTTGGTCGGAGCCAGCATAGAACCCTCCATTTTCATTCATACATACTGTTTAATAGAAGCAGGCATCGAACCTTCCGATTTATTTACAGTTTGAGCAGAGCAGAAATTGAACCCTCCGATTTCTTTGATATATACGTTTCATTTTCCCCTGGTAGTTTAAGTTATTCTTGCAAGTATGGAGGAATACCAGTTTTGGATGAACACTGGGAGTAAGTTAAGAATAATGGGGGAAAATTTAGAAGCTTTCATCATCTCTAAGTTCCAGGAAAGTGAAAGAAAGGAGAAAGAGAACCTTGAAAGAGAGGAGAAAAAGGAGAGAGAGAGAGAATCGAGAGAGAGGAGAAAAAGGAGAGAGAGAGAATCGAGAGAGAGGAAAAAAGGAGAAAGATCGAATTGAAAGAGAAAACCAAGAAAGACAGAGAGCGAGAAGACAAAAAGGAGTGTGATAGACTTTATCATGAGGAGAGAGCTAAATTACGTGAGGAACAAGCTAAAATACGTGAGGAACAAGTTAAATTAAGAAAACTTGAGGAAAGAGCAAAATATAGAGAGAACTTGAGGAAAAAGCTAGAGAACGTGAGAAAAAAGCTAGAGAGAATGAGTTGCGAGAGAGACAGAAAGATCGTGAGGTAGAGAAGGCACGCCTTGAATTAGAAAATAAAAAGTTAACTTTTTCACAACGACAATTAGAGTAAAGAGTAATTGATCATACAGCTAGTCCACATAATGCAACACCTAGTTTACCTCCCTTCACAGAGGGGGGAGACATAACTTCATACATTATTAGGTTTGAAATACCGCTACCCTCTGTGAATGGCCAGCTGACACCTGGGCTACCAGGTTAGGAATGTTATTTTCCAGTTCAGCTTTGAATATCTAAGCAACTTTGTCCCAGGATATCATATGTAATTATAACCTACTTAAGAAGGCAATCCTTAAAGCATATCAAAAGACCACAAATTCTTATAGGAAAGATTTCAGGTATGCCACCTTACAGCATGGCCAAAACTTTCACGATGAAAACGACCTTGAAATTCAGCTCAAAGTAGCAGAAATGTTCGATTTTTACTAATGTTCAGGAGTACGCAAATCACACCTCACGTCCAATACACTTCAACTGGGGAGTCTAATATTCTTTCACTAGTGCACTGATATTATTTATACCATTTTTACAATAATGCAGTAGTCTGCAAAACAGTAATTTTATTTTTTTGTATGAATAAAAAATAAAAATAGAAAGCAATAGTAATATAAAAGGGGCCTAGAGATGTGACTAATGAACAGAGGATATGTTATTTTAGTGCCAAGAATGTCTACATTGTTTATTCTGGACTCTATTTTGAAATTTGCATCTTTTTTAATTTGCGTGAAATTGGCCAAATTGCCAATGTCTGACCACTTTATTGAGTAGTTCAGATTGGTAAATGGGCGGTTTCTTGTACTCAACAGATAGAACAAATGGAGTTCTAAAGAAATAGCTATGAGTGTTGGTCAACTGGAACAACGGAATTGGCCAAAAACAGGGCTCAAACTCGGCGAAATCGCCGATGCGTATATGTCGCCTAGACCGCTAACTTCGCGGAAGCGTAATTCCGTGAATTTTCAACCAAATTTCGTACTTTTGGTGTCATTACCATCGGGAAAAGATTCTTTATCATTTCATAAGAAAAAATTTATTTTTTTCCAAAAATTTATCAACATAGAATGACGGTTTCAGAAAGGGGCCTGCGACAGTCAAAGGGTTAATAGATAGCGATCTACACAAATTTTATGACTCTTCCTTTCTTTTCAGAGATTGATATTGCGCAAGCATATCATCAAGTAATGTTAGATCCTTCTTCTAAGCAGTACACCGCTTTTCCTACACACCAAGGACTGATGCAGTATAGAACTATGCCCTTCGGTTTGGTAACTGCCTGTGCTACCTACGTGAGACTGATGAGAAAGGTCTTGGGTAATATGCCAAATGCTTCAGTTTATTTTGATAACATTTACGTAATGACATCTACACAGGGCAAGCATATCCAAACATTAACATCAGTCTTACGTAGGTTACACTCACATGGCCTCATTGCCAAGCCGAAGAAATGTTTCCTTGGGTATATCAAAATAAATATCTCGGATTGATTCTTTCTAATAACTCTTTGCAGCCTCTCTCCATAAGATCAAAGCTTTATTAGAGTTTAAATTCCCCAAAACCAAGAAGCTCATGCATAGCTTTCTTGGTTCTGTAATTTTTTATGCACGGTTTATCCCCAACATTACCGATCTTACAGGCATCTTATCCGACTACCTTAGAAAGTCTGTGAAGGAACCTCTTGAACTTTCCGACGTAGCTTGAGAAAAGTTTAATGAGCTTAAGAACATCTCTAAAGATCCTATACTTAAGATTCCAGATATTAATAAGCCATTTTGTTTAAGAACTGATGCCTCCAATACCGGCCTAGGTGCAGTGTTACTACAGTATCATGATGGTACACCCTCTCCTGTATGCTTCCTAAGCCAGAAACTTCTTCCTGCAGAAACGAGATACTCCACCATTGAAAAGGAATGTTTGGCCCTTGTGTGGGGTATCTCCAAACTTAAATTTTACTTATTGGGAAATGAATTCATTTGAGAGGCAGATCACAAACCTTTGATATACCTAGAAACTTTTAAGGGAACCAACAGTCGCCTCTTGAGGTGGACATTGGCACTCCAAACTTTTAAGTTCCATATTGTGTAAATCAATGGTTCATCCAATTATTTCTGACTGGTTAAGGCATGATAGTAGAAAATTTGGCACCTTACACGACTTTCCCGGGTTAGAACTTTTTCCTTGCCTATTTTTCTTATACTCCTTAACTATAAGTCTTGATATGGGGGAGTGTGAGTGAAAAGTTCAACAGATAGGAGTAGCGAGCGAGTACATGGTGACGATAGTTTGATTGCCAGTCTGCTTGTTAAGGTAGGGTCAGTGTCTAGCTCTCGCTATCCCCCCCTCTTTTTCCACCCAGAAAGGTGACGTGTGGGGCTCCAACCAAATGCATAATCACTTGACTCACATCTCCCAACACAACTCTTGGAATGTCAGCTTGGGTCATCTGGCAACCACTGAAACAGTGCTGAAGGAGATGAACTTCACATGAGTTCTGGGACGTCACTTTTTATTTACATACCTGAAGTGTAGCCAACCCCAGGCAACTACCCTTTATCTTTGCAGTGACGAACTAGTCGTTGGGTTGTCACTCAACAGCTGTGACCCCCCCCCCCACATCATCAGCAACGGCTACAATTTCTACAAGGCGCAGTGTCAACATCAACCAGACACCCCAGTCTAACTGTACATATAGCGTTGAATTCAAATATCATTTTTATATTTCATTTTTCATCTCTTTCACGTAGGATAAAAGTTCATATTTAAATGTTTTATATTTTCAATTATAACAATAAAGTGTTTATATATGTTTGTTATTATTCTTTTTCTATTCATTAATTTTCCTAAGGAGGAGCCAGCCTTGGTAAGACCTATTTAAGATCTTGCAGGGTTCAGTAAGCCTTCACAATAAAGTAGCTTGGAAATTCGAGTATGCTAATTTATTGCTGTAAATAAGGTAACTAGCAAATCTAAATATACAAATTTATAGCTGTAAATGAGGTTACTTGTAAATCATAATATACTAATTTAAAGCTGTAAATAAAGTAACTTTTAAATCTATGTTAGGTTAAAGCTGTAAATAAGGTAACCTGTAAATCTGAATGAGCTAGCTTATTCCAATTTAAAATTACGAGAACCGGTGAAAGCAATTAAAAATCGCTTATATGTGATTAGCCGAGCAATGTTGTGCCAGGCTGTTACTCCCAGTGGCTGAACCCTTAGAACTTCAAGGGGAGCTCTTCATCCAGGCAAGTGGAGCTACCAACCCATTTCTTGATACTGCCAAAACTCCTTTTAATCAGGCGCTGTATGAAGAGAAGTCAAGAACGTAAAGAACTGGCTTATATCAAGACAACATTTCGCTCTGTTTAGAGTAAGGAAATGCTAGAGATTGAACTGTGAAAGGGAAACAAGTGAAATGTGAATTAATACGTAAATAGCGTATTTCAAGCAACTTTATTTGTTGCAGTATAAACAACGAGGAAATACGGAAGTCACATGACCAGGGTGGCTCCGATCCATCCTATCCACTACCCATCCTACAACATGTCTCGAAATAGGACCATTGCTACTACTTCAGACGCCAAAAATCTCCACCTTACGTCAAATTATTTACCATGGATTAATTAGTCAAACAACAACGACAAAAAATGTCGAAATAAGTAATACTAGAAAAATTGACAGCCTCAACGAAATTACATTTCGAGTTATAGCATCAGTTCCTTGATACCGTTGATTTGTTACACTAAATGGTCATGTAAGGTGAATCTCCAGCATCAAAATTGTATAAAATTGGGTAGTAGTGGAAGCAACAATATTAAAATGATTAATTTGCACAGTAAAACAGCAGTGTAGGCAAGTGACACTCCGGTTCCAGTGATCACTAGTAGTGTAGGTCAGCTGTAGTGTAGGCCAGCTGTAGGCCAGCTGTAGGTCAGCTGTAAGCCAGCTGCAAGTCAAAGGTGCTTGCAATTTCTACGAAAAATCTAAATTTAGACCCAACTTTTTTTTTTTTTTTTTTTTTTTTTTTTTTTTTTTTTTTTTTTTTTTTTTTTTTTTTTTTTTTTTAGAAAATATGGGAATAACGTACAAAAATGATGTACGTGCAGCATATGTAGCAGACCAGGGAGGAGAAAATCAAGGGTTCCAAGTGACTTATTTTCCTCAACATGATGTCTCGTGTGTGTGAATAAACTTAGTTTCCAGAAGTGACATTGATCTGGAGATCTTGAAAAGGCTTCGGGAAAGTGTAGAGTCGAGTACTGAATAGCAAAAATCAGTTTTCTTCGATAGTTTGACTAGGATAAATAATATCAGGGGAAATAAGATGCAGAGAAAAAGGAACCATAAATTCAAATAGATGACTCCCTGAGAACAGGAAACTGAAAAAGAACTTATTGATGTTAAAACTCAAAATTCTAGTCAGAGCTCAGCGAACAGCTCAGATATGACTGTAGACTCAGCGGAACGAGGACGTCGGGAACACAGTACAGGAATACAGTACAGCATTCACATGGACACCATCTCGTGTACAAATTTCAATCCAAATTGTATTACACTCACTAGTCTCTACTGTAAACAAAATGCCTGGGGACAACTGCTGATAAATATAAACTTGAAAAAAATTTGAACCTGTCATTACATTCTTCTGAAAAAAAATGCATAAAAATTAACATGTAATTCTAGGACCTGCATATTCTTTCATCAAAAAAATGTGCTATATTTAATAAACGAGAGACAAAGCTATAATGCAAACTGCCCGGTATTACTCAGGAAGGAAATAAGACAAATAAGGCCATAGAGGTTTAGTCAAAGTTTGTGGTCAAAATTGATAATCAAAATCTTGGTTATGAACAATTTCATTTAGCCTCTCAACAGTTCAAAGACCAACTACTGATAATCACACTCAGTATTAATAACTTATTTAACCCAGCCCCTAGTATTTTCTTGCTTATTGACTTGAATTAAGACACAATGGAAGAAAATTAGCAAAGATTGCGGTAGCAGAGAGCATCGGGGACTTACTTGAAAAGATGAAAAGTATCTCACAATCGAATTGTTAAAAATTTGCACTAACATCATTTTAATGTTAGTGCAGACAGCAGAACCGAACACACTAGGAAATACATTCGACATTATATGCATGAATAATAAAGACCTGGTCTGGGACATAATGGTGTCGAAGACAGCAAACTCAGACCAGAGCAGGATGAAGACCCAGACCAGCATATACAGCACATTGTTAACGATGATTGAAGCACAATCAATCATGAATGGAGAATTTAATAAATTCAGCTGTCAACAGTAAACACATCAAACAAACCAAATCAGTCTTGACCTTCCTGAAATATGTTGGCAAGATGGTATAACTGATATGGACTTGAATCTATATCCCTGGAGAATGAGCTTACTAGTGCTTAAACTATGCCCTATGAAAACAAACCATGCCACGGGTGGGGTTTGAACCCGCGGTCAGAGAGTCCAGTGGCTAAAGCGACGGTCTGGAGTTTTGAGACTCTGACAGCGGGTTCAAACCCCACCCGTGGTATGGTTTGTTTGCAATCATGTCATTACGATTTCGTGAGTCGAGTTATGCCCCATGAAGATTAAAGACGATAAGACGAATAGTAAGGAGAGAGAGCGAGAGAGAGGAAGAGAGAGAATAATTTCACGGCATATGACAGCGTTTCTCGACTGTGGCGCATCAGCCTCTGTATGATTCCAGGATGAGCTATGTTACAGCACTGGGCATTGCTGGTACTTTCGATCGAGTATGGCACGAGGGACTCTTGACAAAGCTGCAAGTACTAGGAGTCTCTGGCTCTACACTATGTCTCCTTAGTGATTACCTTCAAGGTCGACTTATAAGAGTAGTTCCCAATGGGACAGAGTCAACTAGACACTCAATAGGTACAGATGTTAAACAGGGAAGTAGTCTTGGTCCATTGTTATGGAATGTCTACTTCAGTGACCTTCAACTCATTTCAGAATCCCATGCCCATACGGGTGAAAGTATTCTGACATTTACCTAGTCAAGAGAAGAAATGCCAGCTGCTCCCAGTACATCAATCACCAGCTTACATCTATATCAACCTTAGAAAAACGATGCCAAGTTACATTTGCTTCTGAGAAATCATATATGATGGTTTCTAGGGACCATGATGGTAACGGCTGGAACAGCGGTAACAATGAATGGGAGAGTGCAATCACTAAATAATTAGGTGGTTGATATCCTAGGGCTGAAAACTGCTTCCAAACTATGAAGAAGCACTTAGAAGCAAGGTAGCCAAGAAGATAAAAGCACTAATGTGTATCTCGAGTACTCTATCTGAGACACAAATGCACTCGCCCCCTGAGTATGCTCCACACTCCTGGAGTGCCTGCTACCCATCTCATCTACGACTTCTAGACAGGATAGAAAACAGAACAGGACGACTCATCTCTCCTGGACTTGGCCTGGACTGATCTGTCATTTCAAAAGTGCCTTCAACACTGAAGAGATATGCATGATCTTATTGTTATGTAAAGATACCACAGTTGGCTCCACTTCGTGGTTAGTGAGTTTACCTGGAGTTTACCTGGAGAGAGTTCCGGGGGTCAACGCCCCCGCGGCCCGGTCTGTGACCAGGCCAGGGCAGATTCTGTACAATAAGACGGGCAACAAACATTTTCTACACTTAGCTGTACCCTTCTCAAGAACATTCCTAGAATGAGTCGAGTCTCAAACATGTTTGTACATCATGACGATATCCATGAAATGAAGTCACTTGACTTAATGAAACCGCTGACCCACAGACAGCTTCATCTTGTTTCCTATTTGTATGTTTCACTTGAATGAAAAGGCTTTCAAATGAACTAAGATAGATAACAGCTCTTAGCTTGTAAATAAAGGTACGGACTCTTAACCTAACCCTGTAAAAACCCTTGTGTGTAGAAATGAAAGAGAGAGAAAGAGATAGGTAAATAGAAAGAAAGAAAGAAAGAAAGAAAGAGAGAGAGAGAGAGAGAGAGAGAGAGAGAGAGAGAGAGAGAAAGAGATACGCTCTCTCTTCAGGCAAAGATGGTGGATGACAAAGCTTCTCAAAGGCAGCAGACTTTTTTGAAGAACGAAAGGAAACACTGGTTAGAGAAAGAAAACATCAAACGCAAACTCTCGAGTATCGTAGAATCCTGGAGAGACAAAGGGAACGACAATCCACAAACGAAATTAAAAGAAATCAGAAATATTTCTTCTCGCGCACAACATCCATGAGTCTTTATCAATTAAAAAGATACTAGGAGAGAACACACTCTGGTTAAACGCTGAAGTCACAATGACTCACGAAATCGTGACAAAATGATTGCACACAAATTATAGCGTGAATAGCAGATTGGCCTGCGTGTCTTAGGACTCGCTTGCCATGGGTTCGATCCCCAGCCGCCATATGAACGAAAGTGCTCAGTGAATCTTTAGTGTTAAGATTAAGAACCCAAATAGTTTTTCATGAGTGAGACTCAAAACACTGCGGACATCTCATATTCCGACGCAATTATTATAATCATGCAGGAGCGCTAAACCCGTATTATTATACAGCACACGTGGGGGGGATGGAAGGTGTTCAGGCTCAGTTCAGGGAACCGGAGCACAGATCCAATTCCCTAGATTAAGAGCCCCTCACCAGCGTCAAGGAACCTCCCTTGAGGGGATTCAAACGCAAAAACAAGAAAAAGGCACAATACAGTGACTGGAACAAAACATAAATAACCCGCACATAGGAGAGAGGAGCTTACAACGACGTTTCGGTCCGACTTGGACCATTTACAAAGTCACACTCCTCTGACGCAGACCTGACCTCACTTTGAAGCAGCCATTGATATCATACCCACGCACACTACCCCAGGCTAAGACTCTGGGAACTCCATATTTAACAATACACTAATAACCCGCACATAGGACAAAGAAGCTTCCTATGATTGTATTTCCTTAAAGAAATCTTTCGCTTACACGATATAAGACTGCAGAGGAAGAAGCACTACTACGATACCATGCACATCTATCCCAATGGGAATGTCAGTCATCATAACACATCTCAGGATATGAGTTGAGCGAACTGCAGTAGATAAAATAATATTAATACATGGAAAGTTTGCGCCCACTGTCAGCCTCAGAGTTATCTCTGAGTTACCAGATCTTGCCACGTGGAGGCAAGTGGTTCGTCTTTAAGGTCCACCCACTCACTTCCTGTGTTTTTGATGCTTTTTCGGGTCTGTACGTCCAGGAGTCAATCTGTGTCCCCTCAGATAGTCTCCCTTCCCCATTTCCCCAAAGCCTGCCTCAACAACCAACAGCCTCGCTTTCCCCAGGCTCATGTGTCCAGGAATCCATCCGTGTGACCCCGGATGTCTTCCCTTCCTCACTTCCCTAAGGTCAGCTTCGCCTCTCTCAGTAACATCACTTCTGGCTTCCAACCTCCGGCCTTTCCCAGGTTCCTGAATCCAGGAATCCATCGTTCGCTCACCTTCCTCACTTCTCCGAAGTCAGCGGTCCTCGCAACCCCAAGTGACCTACTTGGACGGAAATTTGGTTTTGTCTAGCTGGACTACGGTAGAGACTGTCCAGGTGGGTGGAATTAACGGAGGTGACACACAGAAAACTGCGTCAGCTCACCCACCGAGGAGAGGCTAGTTAATGTAAACTAAAATCTATTTTAGTTACGCTAGAATCTACTTTAAATAAATTCCATTTCTGGTTCTCGGGCTGTTTTAAGTGTATTTGTCTATTGTGTGTGTGGGGTGTGGGGGTTTGTGTGTGTTGTGTGTGTGTGGGGTTTGTGTGTGTGTGTGGTGTTTTGTGTGTGTATGGGGTTGTGTGTGTGTGTGTGTGTAGAACGGTGTCAATGTGTTAATATTTTTCTCCACCTCATTGAAAACTATAATTAAAATGAATAAAGATTAAATTTTGTCTTGTTATTCCTCAGTTTTTATTTACAAGGCAGGCAAAGATTTACAAGTACTGGTGCACATGTACAATTTTAACACATTCATCCATCTACATACACACACAACACACACACACATACACGTTAGGGGCCCATATTGGAGTATGCGGCACCATTTTTGGAACCCACACCTAGCCAAGCACGTAAAGAAACTAGAGAAAGTGCAAAGGTTTGCAACAAGACTAGTCCCCAGAGCTAAGGGAGGTATGCCCTACGAGGAAAGGTTAAGGGAAATCAACCTGAAAACACTGGAGACAGGAGAGATAGGGGGACATGATAACGACCATACAAAATACTGAGAGGGAATTGACAAGGTGGACAAAGACAGGATGTTCCAGAGATTGGACCCCGTAACAAGGGGACACAAATTGGAAGTTGAAGACACAGATGAATCACAGGATGTTAGGAAGTATTTCTTCAGCCACAGAGTAGTCAGTAAGTGGAATAGTTTGGGAAGCGATGTAGTGGAGGCAGGAAACCATACATAGCTTTAAGCAGAGGTATGATAAAGATCAGGTTCAGGAGAGCGACCTAGTAGCGAAACATGAAAAGGCGGAAACTTGCACTCGAACCCCCACAACCTCAACTAGATGAGTACAACTAGGTGAGTACACACACACACACACACACCACACACACACACAACAAACACACACACACACACACACACACACACACTCACACACACACACACACACAAACACACACACAAACACACAACACACAAAACACACACACACACACATAAAACGCT
>NC_069419.1:53461123-53476123 GCF_026875155.1 Cherax quadricarinatus
GAGCTGGAAAGGAAGATGGAAGAGAGGTTAGCAGCAGAATGCAGAAGGTGGAAGCAACAGGCCACAGCAGCAGAAATCAAGATAGAGAGATTAGAAGAGGAGCTGAGACATCTGAAACAGCACAGAGACAAAGATATTACAGAAGTAGCATCGGCAATGGCTACATCGAACACAGACAACAGGTCCGAAGGAAGCATGGAAACTAAACTGTATGCAGAGGTCTTGTCAAACCCACATGGGGCCAAAACAGACAGGGAGCACTCTAGGACAGAAAGAGAGGTTGGAAGACATTGATGGAACTAGGACATGTGCAAGGACCTTACCAGATACCTGTGGGGCCAGGAGCAGGTGAGCAGAAGGATAAACCAAGAAGCATAGGGGCCATAACGAGGGAAGGGACTGAAGGAAGGAACACTCCACGGGAAGGAACTAAAACACATCAGAGGATGCAATGGGAGTCACAGTGGGAGGTGGAAAGGGAGAGATCCGTGTTTGTCTATGGGCTAGACGAAGCTAAAGGGGAAACTTATGATGAAAGAAAGCAGGAGGAGAAAAAAGCGATTGAAGACATCATGAAGGTGATAGGCGAGGGGACATGACCCAGGTGGCAAATTTTCGGAGAATTGGGTGGTTCACAAAGAAAAGGAATCGGCCTCTCAAAGTAATTTTCAAGGCAGAATCAACCCGAACCATGATCCTGCAGGAGAAAGCACGGCTGAGAGGCAAGCAGGAGTTCCTGAGTGTGTACCTCGACCGAGACAGAACACAGGACGAAAGGAAGACAATGAAAGAGAGAGTTCAAAAACGAAAGGAGAAATGGGAAGGAAATGAAAAAGGAGAGCAGAATAACCCAGGATCAATGGAAGGACAAGCGCACCCCCAGAAACACCTGCAGAAGGACTCCAGCCACGACACCCCCAAGGCAACTGAACATTCCAAACCAACCATCACACACCGATCCCTCTGTTTCCACCCCCCGCACCACAGTTACAGTATTAGAACAGAAGTTGAAGGTTTGGTACACAAATGCAGATGGATTAACGAATAAACATGAGGAATGGCAAGAAAGAATCAGTGAGAAGTCCCCAGACATCATAGCAGTTACAGAAACAAAACTCATGGAGACAATAACAGATGCAATCTTCCCACCAGGATACCAGATCATGAGGAAAGATAGAAGGGGTAGGGGGGGAGGGTGGGGTTGCTCTGCTCGTAAAAAACAGATGGAAATTCGAGAAAATGGAAGGAATAGCTGAGACAGGAGAAAGAGACTACATAGCAGGTACACTTCAGTCTGGGGAACACAAAGTGGTCATTGCAGTGATGTATAATCCACCACAGAACTGCAGGAGGCCAAGAGAGGAATATGAAGAGAGCAACAGAGCAATGGTGGACACACTTGCTGAGGTGGCAAGAAGAGCTCACTCCAGCAGAGCAAAGTTGCTGGTTATGGGGGATTTCAACCACAGGGAGATTGACTGGGAAAACCTGGAGCCACATGGGGTCCCGAAACATGGAGAGCCAGGATGTTGGACGTGGTGCTGGAAAACCTCATGCACCAACATGTTAAGGACACTACCAGAGTGAGAGGGGAGGATGAACCAGCAAGATTGGACCTTGTGTTCACCCTGGCAGCTCAGACATTGAGGACATCAAGTATGAGAGTCCCCTAGGAGCTAGCGACCACGTGGTTCTGTGCTTTGAATACATAGTAGAGCTGCAAGTGGAGAGAATAACAGGAGTAGAATGGGAAAAGCCTGACTATAAAAGAGGGGACTACATAGGGTTGAAGAACTTCCTGCGGGAGGTCCAGTGGGACAGAGAACTGGCAGGAAAGCCAGTAAATGAAATGATGGAATATGTAGCAACAAAATGCAAGGAGGCAGTGGAAAGGTTCATTCCCAAGGGCAACAGTAACAACGGGAAGACCAGAACAAGCCCCTGGTTTACCCGACGGTGTAAGGAGGCAAAAACAAAGTGCAATAGAGAATGGAAAAAGTACAGAAGGCAGAGAACACATGAAAATAGGGAGATCAGTCGCAGAGCCAGGAACGAGTACGCACAGGTAAGGAGGAGGCCCAGCGACAGTATGAAAATGACATAGCATCGAGAATCAAGACTGACCCGAAACTGTTGTATAGCCACATCAGGAGGAAGACAACAGTCAAAGACCAGGTGATCAGATTAAGGACAGAAGGTGGAGAACTCACAAGAAATGATCAGGAGGTATGTGAGAGCTGTAACAGGAGATTTAAGGAAGTTTTTTACAGTAGAGACAGGAAGGGCTGTGGGAAGACAGCACAGAAGGGAACATCAAGAGGGAATATACCAACAAGTGTTGGATGACATACGAACAACTGAGGAGGAGGTGAAGAAGCTCTTAAGTGACCTTGACACCTCAAAGGCGATGGGACCGGACAACATCTCCCCATGGTCCTTAGAGAAGGAGCAGGATGCTGTGTGTGCCTCTAACCACAATCTTCAACACATCCCTTGAAACTGGGCAACTACCTGAGAAATGGAAGACAGCTAATGTAGTCCCCATATTTAAGAAAGGAAACAGAAACGAGGCACTAAACTACAGACCTGTGTCTCTGACATGTATAGTGTGCAAAGTCATGGAGAAGATTATCAGGAGAGAGTGGTCGAACACCTGGAAAGGAAACAAGATTATAAATGAAAACCAGCATGGGTTCATGGAAGGCAAATCTTGTATCACAAACCTCCTGGAGTTTTATGACAAGGTAACAGAAGTAAGACACGAGAGAGAGGGTTGGGTAGATTGCATTTTCCTAGACTGCAGGAAGGCCTTTGACACAGTTCCCCACAAGAGATTAGTGCAGAAGCTGGAGGATCAGGCACACGTAAAAGGAAGGGCACTGCAATGGATAAGGGAATACCTGACAGGGAGGCAGCAACGAGTCATGGTACGTGAAGAGGTATCACAGTGGGCGCCTGTTACGAGCGGGGTCCCACAGGGGTCAGTTCTAGGACCAGTGCTATTTTTGATATATGTGAACGACATGATGGAAGGAATAGACTCTGAAGTGTCCCTGTTCGCAGATGACGTGAAGTTGATGAGAAGAATTAAATCGGACGAGGATGAGGCAGGACTGCAAAGAGACCTGGAGAGGCTGGACATGTGGTCCAGTAACTGGCTCCTCGAATTCAATCCAGCCAAATGCAAAGTCATGAAGATTGGGGAGGGGCAAAGAAGACCGCAGACAGAATATAGCTAGGTGGACAAAGACTACAGACCTCACTCAGGGAGAAAGACCTTGGGGTGACCATAACACCGAGCACATCACCGGAGGCACACATCAACCAAATAACCGCTGCAGCATACGGCGCCTGGCAAACCTGAGAATAGCGTTCCGATACCTTAATAAGGAATCGTTCAAGACACTGTACACTGTGTATGTTAGACCCATACTGGAGTATGCAGCACCAGTCTGGAACCCACACCTGGTCAAGCACGTCAAGAAGTTAGAGAAAGTACAAAGGTTTGCAACAAGGCTAGTCCCAGAGCTCAAGGGAATGTCGTACGAGGAAAGGTTAAGGAAATCGGACTGACGACACTGGAGGACAGAAGGGTCAGGGGAGACATGATAACGACATACAAGATACTGCGGGGAATAGACAAGGTGGACAGAGATAGGATGTTCCAGAAAGGGGACACAGGGACAAGGGGTCACAACTGGAAGCTGAAGACTCAGACGAGTCACAGGGACGTTAGGAAGTATTTCTTCAGTCATAGAGTTGTCAGCAAGTGGAATAGCCTAGCAAGTGAAGTAGTGGAGGCAGGAACCATACATAGTTTTAAGAAGAGGTATGACAAAGCTCAGGAAGCAGAGAGAGAGAGGATCCAGTAGCGATCAGTGAAGAGGCGGGGCCAGGAGCTGAGTATCGACCCCTGCAACCACAATTAGGTGAGTACAATTAGGTGAGTACACGCTCCATCACACACACCACACACACACCACACCACACACACACGCTCCACCACACACACAAACGCTCCTCCACACACACACGCTCCACTACACATACACAGGCTCCACCACACATACACACATATATACACATAAACATATACATACACACTCATACAAGCACGCATATACAACAATCCTAGTGTCTAATTGACATATACCTAGGAAAAATGGCAACTAATCATACAACACACACACACACACACACACACACAATGGGGAAAATTTTCCCCCCCCTAGGGGGGGCCCTGAAAGGGGAAATACCCGCCTTAAAAAAGTTAAGCCTTAAGTGTGTTGCCCTTGGGTTCAGAAGTCAAAACAGGGTGCCTGGTTGGAAAGAAAAAGGTTTTTTTTGGCTGGGAAAGTGAGGGAAAAGGTTGGGGAGGAACGGGGAAAAAAGGGGGGGGGGAACTGTAAAAGAAGGGGGGCCCGGGCAAAAGGGGAGTTGAAAGGGGCCGGGGGGGGTTGGGCAAAGTCGAGGGGGAGTTGGGGTTTTTTTCTCAAGGTGGGGGGTTAAACCCTGGAAAGAGGGGGAAAACCATTAGTTTTGGGGTTTGAAAAAGCCGGGAAAGAAAAAGGGTCCCCCCCCGGGAAAAGGGGGGGGAAAAAAAACCCCCCCCTTGGGGGGTAATTTTGATACACCTATCAAACCAACCAAAACCACAAACAAAAGCTCAAACAACAAAACGTTCCCCCCCAAAACCCAAACCCCCTAAAAACCAAGGTCACCACACTACCCTTAAAAACCTAAAACCCCCCAAATACAAGCCGATTAAAAACCCTTTGTTTTTTTTCCTAGGAAAAATGGAAAAAAATACACCCCAACACCAACCACAACCAAAAAACAATCCTGTCCATTTTGACACTAGGCACTAACCCCAAAAACGCTCCCCTTACTGTAAAAAATTTAAATCTATTTACACAACCCCACAAAACATTCACACCAAAAACCGTCACAAACATACACACACCCTGACATGTGCAACTTTCTCTGAGCCCATCTGCCCTCTTTCCCAAAACCTTGTTTCCTTCTTTATTTTCTGGAAGTAACTAGCGGCAAAAAGTTTCCTCCACAGAAAGAGCCCATAGTTGTACAAGTGTTTATTCGGAAAATAAAAAATCCACGGAAAGCTCAATTCGACAAATAAAAAAAAAATTTTGGGGTTCCAGAGTGCGATGTTCTTGTTGTGTCTGTACTTTTTGGGTTTAAAATTAAAACCTGAAATTGTGAAAATGATTATGTTTAAATATCCAAAATTTTTGGGAATGTTTACTTCATTTTTTTTCTTTTGGGGGGCGGCCAGATTATTTTTTCCGCAAGCCCTTTTACGAAAATTTTAAAAATTTTTCTTTTTGTTTGTGTTTAAACTTCCATAAAAATAATCCGGGAAGAGCTAAGGGCTAATACAAATAAAGTGATGTCAAATAATGGAGCTTGGGAATATGATAGTAGGTAGTACTATAAAGGTAATTTTTTAAAGTTAGAATTATAGTATAAAATTATAATATAAAAGGGACTAATATAGGTTGTGGTGAACAATAAAGTGGTAATTAGATAAATGAGCTTTGGAATATAATGGCAAAATTGTGAACTTATTCTACTTTAGCACCTAAGAATAGCACCTTGATTATTTTAACAATTGTGAATATATAAACTAGGATAGTTATATAAAGCTAAAATAAAGGAGAAAATATATAAGGGACTAAAATTAAGTAATGGTAAGCAAATTTAAATGGACAGATGGTAGGAATTATAATATAAACTTATAATATAAAAATACAATTTGAAATGGTACTTGCAATTGCACTAGAGTCTGGTATAGGTTGTTGACAAGATCAAGATTATAACTAGATTTAAATTGACAAAATAAAATTCACAATTAAAGTACCAAAAGAATAATAGTAAAAAAATAACAATGGTAATGTCTTGGTTATAAAATGATAGTAAGAGGGTAGACAGGTACACAGGTACAAGGGATAATATAAAGGTTGGGGTTGAATATAAAAGCTTGAAAATTTGGACACTGTACACCGTGTACGTCAGGCCCATACTGGAGTATGCAGCACCTGTTTGGTGTCGCAAAGGTTTGCGACAAGGTTAGTTCCAGAGCAAAGGGGAATGTCCTATGAAGAAAGGTTAAGGGAAATCGGCCTGACGACACTGGAGGACAGGAGGGTCAGCGGAGACATGATAACGACATATAAAATACTGCGCGTAATAGACAAGGTAGACAAAGAGGCGGGAACCATACATAGTTTTAAGACAAGGTTTGGTAAAGCTTATGGAGTAGGGAGAGAGAGGACCTAGTAGCAACCGGGTCTGAGGCGGGGCCAGGAGCTAGGACTCGACCCCTGCAACCACAAATAGGTGAGGTGAGTACACACACACACACACACACACACACACACACACACACAGGCTCCACCACACACCACCACACACCACACCACACACACACACACACACACACACACACACACACACACCACACACACACACGCTCCATCACACACACCACACACACCACACACACACACACACACACACACACACACACACACACACACACACACACGTTCCACCACACCAAACACACAAACCTGCACACCACACACACACGCTCCACCACACACACAAACGCTCCACCACACACAACACGCTCCACTACACATACACAGGCTCCACCACACATACACACATATATACACATAAACATATACATACACACTCATACAAGCACGCATATACAACAATCCTAGTGTCTAATTGACATATACCTAGGACAAAATGGCAATACATACACACACACACACACACACACACACACACACACACACACACACACACACACACACATAAACAATCCTGTCCATTATAGACACATAGGCACATAACCCACATAATCGGCTCCTCTCACTGTAAAATGTAAATTCATATATTACACAACCCCACACACATCTCACACCGAACTGCATGTCACAAACATACACACACTCACTGACATGTGCACACTTTCTCATGAGCCTATCTGCCCTCTCCAACACCTTTGTTTCCTTCTTTGTATTTAACTAGTGAAGTAACTAGCTGGCAAAAAGTTTCCTCCACAGTAAAGATACCCATATGTTGTACAAGTGTCTCATTCAGGAAAATAAAAACTACCATCTGGAGACGCTCAATCTCCTGACAAATAAAAAAAAAATTTGGTCGTTCCAGCAGCCTAGCCGATACGTCTCTTTGTTGATGTCTCAGATACTATGTTATGATGTATGAATATTAAGACCATGAATGTTGTGAAACACTGACTTATGTTTAAATTTATCACAATGTTTAGAGTGTAATGTTTACTTCATTATTTCTAGGTGGACAGCGGCCAGATTATATTAATTAACCATGACAATGTTCCATTTACGAATTACTTCTAAATAATTTCTCAATTTATAAAACAAAGTTTGTGTATTTAACATTACGCCAGTAGAAAATAATACCGAGACTGCGGTCAAAATCAGCAGAAACTGTGGTAGAAAAAAAAAGATCAAGAAGCATTTCTTCTTAAGTCAATTAAGGAGTGAGAGATGTGATTGCATTAACTAAACAATAATCAAGCAACGCTGCAAATAGAATAAATTGAATGGTTAAAACTATGGCAATAATTTTTAAAGGCGTGGACCGGTAAGCCAGCGGAAGGCCTCAGTCAGGAGACACTTGTACTGTTTCCTGGCGAACCTTACCTAAACTGCAAATATTGAATACCACCTTAGTAATATTAATTATAAAAAATATTACTACAAATGTAAAAAATTACATTAATAAAGATTTAGTTTACACAGTAAACAAATGTTTGATAATAAGCATGAAGATTATGAAGAGGTAACGAGAATATTAAAAATAATGAAGAGAATAATAATGATATAAAAATTCAATAAAAAAATATATAAAAATCTAAAAAAAAAATAATTCTGATAAGTTACAGAACATATACGCTGGAGAGATACATATTTAATTTAAGTTAAATTTAAACACTATCTCTTGAATGATAGTGAAACAGTCACATACAGCCTTTACGACTCTCTTATAGCAGATCAACTTTATATACATCACGAAACATGGGATGGTGAAACGCCCCTGCAGAGAGAAACTTTACTGAGATGTCTGTGTGAAACAGACAACTCCTCGCACTCAGTAGCTCCTCTTTGAAATTACTGTTTCACCACTTGTTGGTTTTGCGTTATTTGTTGCTACAGCACACCTTAGTTTACCACAATATTTACTGCGTATTGTACATAACATCCATACATCACGGTACATAACAACAGTATCGGAGACATTAACAGAGAGACGTATTGGCCGGGTTGCAGGAGCCGCCACCACAAATCGTTTTTTGCCAAGTGATTGAGTCTTCCGAGTTGATCAATTTTTTTTTTTTTCATCCCCGAGAATTTATTTTTGTGTGTCTGTGGTGAACTTTTATTGTCATTATGAAGGTGTGAGAAAAGTATGTATGTGAAAACTGAGACACTTATTAAATTTTATAATAATTTATTCTAATTAAACTTAATCTTCTAAAAGATAAGTCATAAGAGTATCTTTACCTTAAACTTAAGTCTCATGTTAGTCACTTCTTCCCATATTCACATCTTCTCACGTTAGTCACTTCTTCCCATATTCACATCTTCTCACGTTAATCACTTCTTCCCATATTCACATCTTCTCATGTTAGTCACTTCTTCCCATATTCACATCTTTCCTAAAGCAGGTCATCAAAACATTGTAAAGCAGCATTCTATTTTTTTAAGAAAATTAAAATTGTCATTCAGAATTTTGTTACTTCTCTTACAATGCTTACTCAATATTATTTAATTTAATTAACCGAGTGGAATAGTGCAGACATGCATATACGTATTTGTACACATGTATGTTTATGTAAGTATATGTAGTAAAGTGAAAAGTAAACATCGGGAGAAAACATTCATGAATATTCACATCTCGCTCCAAGCCCGATGTTTTTAACACATACATGTGTACACACACAAGCACATCTGCACTATTCCACACAGTTGATATTAAAAAATACTGCATAAGCATTGTAAGGGAATTAACAAAATTCTTGATTATGTAATTCTAACTTTCTTAAGAAAATAGAATGCTGGTTTACAATATTCTGATGACATCATTTGGGGAAGATGTGAATATGTGAAGAAATAACTGATTTGAGACGGTTGAATAAGTCTCTCAGTTTTCACAAACTTCTCTCAACACTTCTAAAATGACAACAAAACTTCACTTTATTTGGACAAAAAAAAAAATTATGTGGTGGCTCCTGCAACCCGGCCAATACATCTCTCTGTTAATGTCTCCGTTACTGTTGTTATGAACTGTAATGTGCGGATGTTATATTACACAGTGAATGTTTTGGTACACTAACGTGGGGTACAACACCAAACAGAAGAGGAACTACTGAGTAATACCGTTTTTCACTCTGTTTCGTGAGGTGTATAAACTTTACCTGTTAAGCGAGTCATAAAGGTTGTGTGTGAATGTTTTATCTCCAATCAAGAATACTTTAAATTTTGATATGGTATTCAAATTTAATTCTCAGTATATATACACTGAGAAACATGTACCTTTATAGTGTATATATGTTGTCACTTATTAAAATTATTTATTTTATTATAGTATTTTTGTAGTGTTAATAAATGTTTAAATATTTTTAACATTCTCGTTACTTCTTCTTTATTTCCATCTTCATTATTATTATTACACATTTTACTATGTAAACCGAATCTTTATTAATAAACGTTTTTTGCATTACTTATTTTTTTAATTATTAATATTACTGAAGTAGTATTCAATAAATAACAAAAAGGCACAATACCGTGACTGGAACAATATACAAATATCCAAGTAGGACCGAAACGTCGTCGAAAACTGCTCTCTCCTGTGTGCGGGTTATTTGTATATGGTATTCAATATTTGCAGCGCTGCTTATTGTGTTATAAGAATTATTATTTACTTTCGTTAATACAATCACAGTTTTCTGGAGCTCATGTCACTCCTCAAATCATTTATTTGTAAAGAAATGCTTCTTGATTTTTTTTTTCTACCACAATTACCGCAGATCTTGATCAAAGTCTCGGTATTATTTTCTTCTGGGTAATATTAAATACATAAATTTTAAATGTTTTAAAATTTGAGAAATAATTTAGAAGTTATTCATAAATGCAACATTGTTATGTTCTGTTAATATGATCAGTACAATGGTTTGTCAGGCCGTTGTCCACCTGGATGTTATCATTAAGTAACGTTACACCCTGAACATTGATTCTGAAGCAAACGTAAATTAGTGTTTCACAACATTCAGTGTCTTAACATTCATACATGGCAGTACATGACAACATAACGTAGTATCTGAGACATCAACAAAGAGATATATCGCACAGGCTGCTGGAGCCACCAACAAAGAGATGTATCGCACGGGGCTGCAGGAGCCACCGACAAAGAGATGTATCGCACGGGGCTGCAGGAGCCACCGACAAAGAGACGTATCGCACAGGCTGTTGGAGCCACCAACAATTTTTTTTTCTGTTAGGAGATCGAGTCTCCCGAGATGATAGTTTTTATTTTGATGAATGAGACACTTGTGCAACATTTGGGTATCTTTACTGTGGCGGAAACGTTTCGCCAACCAGTTGCTTCACTAGTTAAATAAAAAGAAGAAAATAAGAGTGTGGGAGAGTGAAGATAGGCTCATGAGAAAGTGTCCACATGTTAATTATGTATATATTTATATGACATGCAGTTCGGTGTGAGATGTGTGTGCGATTGTATAATATATGAATTTTCATTTTACAGTGAGAGGAGCCGATTATGTGGGTTGTATGCCTATGTGTTTATGTTTGATACACAGGATTGTTTATTTGATGTGTGTGTGAGCGTGAGACTGTGTTTCGTTTTGTATATTTCTGTGCGTGTTTGTGTATGTGTGTGTGTGAGAGGAGACATGTGCGAAAATACTCATGTGTGAACGAACTTAGGGATCTTTGCCTGCGTTGTAATAAAAACTGAGAGTAACAGGACAAAAGAAACCTTTTTCATATTTATTATAGTCTTCAATGAGGTGGAGAAAAAGTTTAGGATATGGACACTCGTCTATATACACACATAAATAGACAAATACATTTATACAGCCAGAATATTAGAAATAGCATTTATGTAATATAGATTCATAGCGTAACTTAAATAGAGTTTAAAGTTTACACTGACTAGCCTCTCCTCGTTGGGTGAGTTGGGTGGCAGCTTGGTCTCGTCTAGCTGATCTACAGTCATCACTGTTTCGGTGGGTGGAATTACTGGACGCAGTTTTCTTTGTTACCTCCAGTAATTCCACCCACCTGTACAGTCTCTACCGTAGTCCAGCTAGACAAGACCAAGTTTTCATCAAACAAGGTCACTTGGGGTGGCGAAAGCCTGACTTTGGGAAAGTGGGGAAGGGAAGACATTCGTTAGCGAACGGATGGATTCCTGGACTCACAAACCCACAAAACTGGGGAAGGCAGTGCTGCTGAGGCAGACATTGGGGAAGTGAGAAAGGGAAAACATCAGGAAGGGGACAGATGGACTCATGGACTCATGAACCTGGAGAAGGCATGAACATTTGTTGCTGAGGCAGAAGGGGGAAGAGGGGAAGTGATGAAGGGGACACATCCGGAGGCGGATGGATGGATTCCTGGATACATGAACCTGGGAATGGCTGGAGCTTGGAAGCCAGACGTGAGGTTATTGAGAGAGGAGAAGCTGACTTTAGGGAAGAGAGGAAGGGAAGACATCCAGGGTCACATGTATAGATTCCTGGACACATGAACCTATGGAAAGCGAGGATACTGTTTGTTGAGGCAGAATTTGGAGAAGTGAGAAATGGAGAATATCTGACGGGATACACACTGACTCCTGGACACATGGAATTGTGGAAAGAATCAAAAACACAATAAGTGGGTGAGCGGACCTTAAAGACGAACCACTGGCCTCCACGTAGCAAGGTCTGGTAACTCAGAGATAACTGAAGCTGACAGTGTTCGCAGACTTTCTATGTATTTATAATATTTTATTTCAAGCAATTTGCCTCAACTCATTTCCTGAGATATGCTATGATGATTGACATTCACATTGGGATAGTTGTGCATGGTATCGTAGTAGTACATTTTCTCCCTCCGCAGTCTTGTATAATTTTAGCGAGAGATTTCGGTACAGAAATAGAAGCTTAGGAAGTGAAGCAGAAATCAGACGATTCCCCAGTGTACCTATTTCCTCATTTTGCCAGCATTATTGTAATGATACTCGTATGATAAAGAAGATATCACCTTAAGTCTGTTTGCTATTTCTACGAGTAAGCCCCGCACATCTATGATGTGACTGCAACTGCTGCACCTTGTCTGACTCCAGGTACAGCAATTATGGTAGTTCCTCTTACTGAACAGAGTCAGTCTTGGTCCCAAGAAACACCGCCGGTTGAATGCTAAATATTCGACTATTTCTTAAAATTAAGTCTTAGATCGACTAATTTCTTGTCTAAACTTGTAAGTCCTTTTTTATGTAGCAATTTTAGGCCCATGTTCCTCAATAAATAACAAAAAGGCACAATACCGTGACTGGAACGATACACAAATAACCCGCACATAAAAGAGAGAAGCTTACAACGACGTTTCGGTCCGACTTGGACCATTGACAAAGTCACACTGTTCCTCAGTTCTCACATGAAATACCGAATTTCAAGGTTGAGAGAAGTGAATGATAGCTAAGGTTTTCTTTTTCCTTCATGAAAGGGAATTACCGTCAATATTTCAGGTAAAAGAACACATGTAAAACTAACGTAACATTTTACTGAAGCAACGTTTTGCTCTCCACTATCCTAGTTGAGCCGTTACAAATAATACAGGAATACAGAGGAGATATGTAGGTAACAATGTGAAGTCATAAATCATGTGCACAAAATGCCTGGAATCATTCTTAATCGCCATTTCAAACACTATTAAAGAGAATAAAGTATTAGCAACAGTTATCCTCCAAACAATGATCCAAAAATTACGTCCACTACTATTAGTATTACTATTACTAATATTACTGCTATTCACATTTCTAGTACTATGACTACTATTGGTTCTAATTCTACATCTGCTACTACTACGCTTACTTCTACTGCTACTACTTTTACTGCCCCTGCTACTGCTACTGTTACTACTACGACTACATGGGCCAGTTAGACTACTGTAGGGCTTATGACTGACGAAATCGTAATAACACGATTGTAAAGAAACCACGAAACTGGTGGAATTTAAACCCATGCTTATGCACTGGCCTGGAGTTTTAAGACTCGCTCGCCATGGGTTCAAACCCCACCCGTTCCGTGTTTTGCTGTGCTTATGCCTTTTTCATCTCACATTGTTACCCGTATGTAACCTTGGTGTCCCAATATTGTTTGTAACAACTTGGCAAAGCTCCTGGAGAGCGAAACGTTGCCACAGTAAAAGTTCATTAGTCGTGCATATGTCCTTTCACCTAACGAGGAAACTGTGGGATGCGCCTGTCTTAACACTTGTTGGCCAAGCGGATTCCCTCCTTATATTTGAGCGTCTTTAGGGTCACTATCCGGCAATCAGAAGGGCTAAAATGCCAGGGTTATAGCTTTGTGTTAGCAGCGTTGGCTATTTAAGTTCCAATTATGAGTTACGTCGCCTTGCAGCCGTGATTTATGAGCTATGTCGCCTTTCAGCCGTGATTTACGAGTTACCTCACGGTTACGGTGTGACATAACTCACAAATCAGATTTAAAAAGGTGACACACTGTTTTCAGAAACTTTCAATCATGCCTTTTATACCCTTCTTAGTTAAAGAATGTGACCCTTAAGACGCCTAAAAATTAGGTGTGAATCTACTGGGCCAATAATAGTAAAAGTGGCGTATCCCAAAATTTCCTTGCATGAGGGAAAAATAATCCTCTTCTCTCGATATATCTATCGTCAATAATTTTCACTATATCACCAGGTCTTAAATAACCTTTATTTTAGGAAAAAGTTTGTTCAGGCATAAACAAAAAAAATATTTACTGAAATCGTGATAGGCCGTAAACAATGGTTAGTACATATTTTTTGCAAATAGTATAGGAATATTATAGTGTTTATAGTATATTAGTTTCTCTCTGAAATATTTCTCCCAGTGTATTCTGCAACCCGCCCACATTCTGCATTATAATTATTAAAACATCGGGGAGAGCTAAACCCGTAGGATTATACAGCACATGTAGGAGAGATGGAAGGTATTCAGGTTCAATTCAGGGAACCGGAACACAGATCCAATTCCCAAGATCAAGAGCCCCTCACCAGCGTCAAGGAACCTCCCTGGAGGGGCCCCCATTCTTCTGCACTGGCAGTTATCCAATTGCTATTTTTAACAGTAAGCATCCAACAGCTGTGCAACCCAGGACGGTAACAACCTCTCGTCCCAATATATCAACGATGAACGGTGTAGACATTGAGAACGCGTGTAATAATTTACAGGATTGCCGAAGATTTGAACTGGGGTCTGTGAAATGCCAGTCCACCGTCCTAACTACTGGAGTGACAAGAGGTTAGGTTAGGTAAGGTTGGTTAGGAAACAGGACAGGTGTCTCTTGACGCGGGTCTTAGATGATGACCCGCCGTTGGAGATTTTGATCATGTGACCGAAGCCTTCCGCTAGCTTACCGGTCCACCCCTTTAAAAATTATGGCGAGTTATAACCATTTAGTTGGGGTGACAATGCCCCTGATAGCATTCTCTCCAACCCACCATACACATTAGCATTAGAGAAATGCAGAGACGGTAGACTGTCATTGTAAAGACCACAGTTCACATCTCCAGGAAACCTGTAGTAGTAGTAGTAGTAATAAAAGTAGTAGCAGGGAGTAATAGTAGTAGTAGTAATAGCAATAATTGTAAGCGTAGTAGTAGTAGTAAGAGCAATAATAGTAGCAGTAGA
>NC_069419.1:53481123-53603623 GCF_026875155.1 Cherax quadricarinatus
GGAGGGGAGTGGGGAGGTATCCCTGTTATGTTTACTGCATTTGAGAATGTCCGGGGGGAGGGAGGAGGGGTGAGGTGTAGGGGCCTTTTTTAACAAGATTAGATGCAGCAACGGTGAGCTGCTATCCAATTCGAAATGGTAGTTACACGAAGGAAACGAAAGCTAACTGTTTCCCTGTCATATCCCATTACACAAGATGGGGCCCATACAAAGTTCTAAAATATGTCAGCTTAAACTGGAAGAGTTCAGTAAGGCAGTGAGGATATCGTCATTTATTCCATTAAGGCTTCCTTATCGACGGGAGCATCTAGATTTCGTTCCAGCAGAGCTGGAGTGACTGTCACTTGGGACAGTAACTAATTATACAGTCATTATATATATAAAAATACAATGGCGCTAACCTTATGATAATTATTCATATTTTATTATAAAAAATGGATAGATCACATCAGCACTTGGCTGCTACTGTGCTTAATATGATAGTCACATACATTCACACGTATATATGTGCAAAACAACCACTCTGAAAGAATAGAGAAATTCCAAGCGCTTTCGTGACTATTCACATTATCAAGGAACTATAGTTCCTTGATAATGTGAGTAGTCACGAAAGCGCTTGGAATTTCTCTATTCTTTCAGAGTGGTTGTTTTGCATATTTTGAAATCACCTGTTTACTGTGATCTTATTGCACGTATATATGTATATATGAATAAGAGCGCAACTACACACACACACACACACACACACACACACACACACACACACAACACACACACACACACACACACACACACACACACACACACACACACACACACACACACACACACACACACACACACACACACGGGATGTTCCAGAGAGGGGACACAGATACAAGAGGTCACAATTGGAAGTCGAAGAATCAGATGAATCAAAGGGATGTTAGGAAGTATTTCTTCAGTCATAGAGTAGTCAGGCCGTGGAATAGCCTAGAAAGTGACTTAGTGGAGGCGGGAACCATACATAGTTTTAAGGCGAGGTATGATAAAGCTCGAGGGGCAGGGAGAGAGAGGACCTAGTAGCAATCAGCGAAGAGGCGGGGCCAGGAGCTATGAATCGACCCCTGCAACCACAAATAGGTGAGTACAAATAGGTGAGTACACCCACACACACACACACACACACACACACACACACAAAAGTGGGGGATGCTCAGGTGTTACTACACTTTCGGCATGTTTCAAGCAGATCTGCGTCTTTAATAGCGGCATCGTGATCGGTAAATCTTTTATGGAAAGATATCCAGATAAATGATTAACGAAAGACATTATCCCGAGCACTATTCAGGTAATATTAAATGTATTTTATGATGTTCCTGCTGTTTACTTTTTTAAGTAGGATTTTCAAATACTTGAAGAAAAGACGTGGTAGCGAGCTTCTGTGAAGCTAAAACCGTCAGTACTGAACTGAGTCAGGCATTCACTTTGATGCTCCTAGTTTTTATACACTTACTAGCTTTGTGTATTTTGCAGACTGCTGCAGTGCGTCCTGTAGTCTGCTGAACTGAGCCATCAGTACAAGCCGGTGCTCACTCGTTAAGGTATTTACATTTTAGACAATGGTTTCTTGAACTGTTTTCATAAAAGAACAGCGAATTCTTATTTTTCCTTCTAGTTACAAGCGTGAAATATTTTTACAGTAGGTAGGATGTAGGGAGGGATGTCTTTGACAGGTGTCCTACATTTAACAGTGTTATCCAGATTAGAGAACTCACATTTGCCTTTGGTGATTAGACTATAAACTGGCATATTATTGACACTAAAGTGTTCTAGGCATGAAATCAGAGCCCAACTCTGAGTGGTGCTGGCGACGTCGAGTCTTTCATTATCTTAACACAGAATGTTGTGTTTAACTGTATGTACTAATAATTCATATAAAGCAGCTTATGTGTCTAGTGCACACTGAATCGCTACTAATTATCTGCAAGCTACTGTTGACTCTAGTGCTACCAGTGCATCTACTGTTACCAGTGCTAACGGTGCCCCTAGTGCCAACAATGCCTCCAGTGCCAACAGTGCCTCCAGCTCCCATAGTCCCTCCAGTGCCAACGGTACCTCCAGTGCCAACGGTACCTCTAGTGACACTAAAACCAACAGTACATAGTGTCCCTAGTGACAACAATAACTCTTATGCTATCAATAAGAAAAATACATTTATACATATTATTTGTGTTGTTCACTTGTAACTTTATTGAGGTGCATGACCAAACATCACACCTCATGATGTGATCTTTTATGAGGTGCATGACCAAACATCACACCTCATGATGTGATCTTTTATGAGGTGCATGACCAAACATCACACCTCATGATGTGATCTTTCATGAGGTGCATGACCAAACATCACACCTCATGATGTGATCTTTTATGAGGTGCATGACCAAACATCACACCTCATGATGTGATCTTTTATGAGGTGCATGACCAAACATCACACCTCATGATGCGATCTTTTATGAGGTGCATGACCAAACATCACACCTCATGATGTGATCTTTCATGAGGTGCATGACCAAACATCATACCTCATGATGTGATCTTTTATGAGGTGCATGACCAAACATCACACCTCATGATGTGATCTTTCATGAGGTGCATGACCAAACATTACACCTCAAGATGTGATCTTTTATGAGGTGCATGACCAAACATTACACCTCATGATGTGATCTTTTATGAAGTGCATAACCAAACATTACACCTCATGATGTGATCTTTCATGAGGTGCATGACCAAACATTACACCTCAAGATGTGATCTTTTATGAGGTGCATGACCAAACATTACACCTCATGATGTGATCTTTTATGAGGTGAGTGTCCAAACATTACACCTCATGTGATCTTTTATGAGGTGCATGACCAAACATTACACCTCATGTGATCTTTTATGAGGTGCATGACCAAACATTACACCTCATTATGTGATCTAATATGAGGTGCATGACCAAACATTACACCTCATGATGTGATCTTTTATGAGGTGCATGACCAAACATTACACCTCATGATGTGATCTTTTATGAGGTACATGACCAAACATTAAACCTCATTATGTGATCTTTTATGAGGTGCATGACCAAACATTACACCTCATGATGTGATCTTTTATGAGGTGCATGACCAAACATTACACCTCATGATGTGATCTTTTATGAGGTGCGTGTCCAAACATCACACCTCATGATGTGATCTTTTATGAGGTGCGTGTCCAAACATAACACCTCATGATGTGATCTTTTATGAGGTGCATGACCAAACATTACACCTCATTATGTGATCTTTTATGAGGTGCGTGTCCAATCACACCTCATGATGTGATCTTTTATCAGGTGCGTGTCCAAACATCACACCTCATAATGTGATCTTTTATGAGGTGCATGACCAAACATTACACCTCATTATGTGATCTTTTATGAGGTGCATGACCAAACATTACACCTCATTATGTGATCTTTTATGAGGTGCGTGTCCAATCACACCTCATGATGTGATCTTTTATCAGGTGCGTGTCCAAACATCACACCTCATAATGTGATCTTTTATGAGGTGCATGACCAAATATTACACCTCATGATGTGATCTTTTATGAGGTGCGTGTCCAAACATCACACCTCATATTTTTTATGAGGTGCGTGTCCAAACATCACACCTCATGATGTGATCTTTTATGAGGTGCGTGTCCAAACATCACACCTCATAATGCGATCTTTTATGAGGTGCGTGTCCAAACATCACACCTCATGATGTGATCTTTTATGAGGTGCGTGTCCAAACATCACACCTCATGATGTGATCTTTTATGAGGTGCGTGTCCAAACATCACACCTCATGATGTGATCTTTTATGAGGTGCATGACCAAACATTACACCTCAAGATGTGATCTTTTATGAGGTGCGTGTCCAAACATCACACCTCATGTGAGATTTTATGAGGTGCGTGTCCAAACATCACACCTCATGATGTGATCTTTTATGAGGTGCGTGTCCAAACATCACACCTCATGATGTGATCTTCTTTGAGGTGCGTGTCCAAACATCACACCTCATGATGTGATCTTTTATGAGGTGCGTGTCCAAACATCACACCTCATGATGTGATCTTTTATGAGGTGCGTGTCCAAACATCACACCTGATGATGTGATCTTTTATGAGATGCGTGTCCAAACATCACACCTCATTATGTGATCTTTTGTAAAGTGCGTGTCCAAACATCACACCTCATGATGCGATCTTTTATGAGGTGCGTGTCCAGACATCACACCTCATGATGTGATCTTTTATGAGGTGCATGTCCAAACATCACACCTCATTATGTGATCTTTTATGAGGTGCGTTTCCAAACATCACACCTCATTATGTGATCTTTTATAAAGTGCGTGTCCAAACATCACACCTCATGATGCGATCTTTTATGAGGTGTCTAAACATCACACCTCATGTGTTCTTTTATGAGGTGCGTGTCCAAACATCACACCTCATGATGTGATCTTTTATGAGGTGCGTGTCCAAACATCACACCTCATTATGTGATCTTTTATGAGGTGCATGACCAAACATTACACCTCAAGATGTGATCTTTTATGAGGTGCGTGTCCAAACATCACACCTCATGATGTGACCTTTTATGAGGTGCGTGTCCAAACATCACACCTCATGTGATCTTTTGAGGTGCGTGTCCAAACATCACCTCATAATGTGATCTTTTATGAGGTGCGTGTCCAAACATCACACTTCATGATGTGATCTTTTATGAGGTGCGTGTCCAAACATCACATCTCATTATGTGATCTTTTATGAGGTGCATGACCAAACATTACACCTCAAGATGTGATCTTTTATGAGGTGCGTGTCCAAACATCACACCTCATGATGTGATCTTTTATGAGGTGCGTGTCCAAACATCACACCTCATGATGTGATCTTTTATGAGGTGCGTGTCCAAACATCACACTTGATGATGTGATCTTTTATGAGATGCGTGTCCAAACATCACACCTCATTATGTGATCTTTTGTAAAGTGCGTGTCCAAACATCACACCTCATGATGTGATCTTTTATGAGGTGCGTTTCCAAACATCACACCTCATTATGTGATCTTTTATAAAGTGCGTGTCCAAACATCACTCCTCATGATGCGATCTTTTATGAGGTGAGTGTCTAAACATCACACCTTACGTCTAATTTTTGACATGGTGGACCGGTAAGCTAGCGGAAGGCCTTGGTCACTTGACCAAAAGCTCTACTCAGAAGTCATCACATGACCAGTGTCAAGAGAACCATCACATGCCCAGTGTCAAGAGAACCATCACATGACCAGTGTCAAGAGAACCATCACATGACCAGTGTCAAGAGAACCATCACATGACAAGTGTCAAGAGAACCATCACATGACCAGTGTCAAAAGTGCCAGCACATGACCCGTGTCAGGAGTGCCGTCATATGCCCAGTGTCAAGAATGTCATCACATGACCAGTTTCAAGAATGTCATCACATGACCAGTTTCAAGAATGTCATCACATGACCAGTTTCAAGAGTGTCATCACATAACCAGTGTCAAAAGTGCAATCACATGACCAGTGTCTAGAGAACTTATCATGTTTCTCCTCACCAAAAAAGTTCCATCACTAAGTTTAAACAGCTTCTGACCGGACTATATTTTTTTATATTATATATTATTGAAAATAAATTTCCGAAAAATTGAGCAAAGTTTTTAAATCTTATATTTAATTCTTTTAAATTAAAAAATCAAGGTTTTTCAACTTCTTTCTATTGATTTTTTCAGCTTAATTCTTGTGCCACAAACAAATTAAGTTTACGTGAATTTCGCGGATAAAATTCCATATATAATTTTTTTCCTTGTCATAGCATGATAATTGTCAGTAATCATACAGTGTCATACAGTCTCATACAGTGTCATACAGTATCATACAGTATCATACAGTGTCATACTGTATCATACAGTATAATACAGTGTCACATAGTGTCATACTGTATCATACAGTGTCATTTTGTCAGTCATACAGTATCATACAGTGTCCGATAGTATCATAGTGTCATACTGTATCATACAGTATCGTGCAATCTCAGTGTCATACAGTATCATACAGTGTCATACGGTGTCATACTGTATCATATAGTATCATACAGTAACATACAGTGTCATACAGAATCTTACAGTATCATACAGTGTCATACTGTTATACAGTATCATACAGAATCATACAGTGTTATATAGTATCATCCAGTATCATACAGTGTCATACAGTATCATACAGTGCCAAACAATATTATACGGTGTCATACAGTATCATAGTGTCATACAGCATCATACAGTGTCATACATAACATAAGAAAGAAGGAACACTGCAGCAGGCCTAATGACCCATGCGAAGCAGGTCCTTGTCCCCCCCGCGGATCAGCCCAATGACCCACCTAATCAGGTCACTTCCACTTAAGGAAAGAGCACCGCATCAGACCTAGTAGCACAAGCTAGTCAGGTCTAACTCACCCATCCACACCCACTCATGTATTTATCTAACCTATTTTTAAAACTACACAAAGTTTTAGCCTCAATAACTGTACTCGGGAGTTTGTTCCACTCATCCACAACTCTATTACCAAACCAGTGCTTTCCTATATCCTTCCTGAATCTGAATTTTTCCAACTTGAAACCATCACTGCGAGTCCTGTCTTGGCGGAAAATTTTCAGCACGCTATTTAAATCCCCTTTATTTATTCCTGTTTTCCATTTATGCACCTCGATCATATCCCCCCTAATTCTACGCCTTTCGAGAGAGCGCAGATTCACGGCCCTCAGTCTATCCTCATAGGGAAGATTTCCGATACGTGGGATCATCTTTGTCATCCTCCTCTGTACGTTTTCCAGAGCATTTATATCCATTCTGTAATACGGTGACCAAAACTGTGCAGCATAGTCTAAATGAGGCCTAACCAAGGATAAATAGAGTTGAAGAACAACCTGAGGACTTCTATTATTTATACTTCTAGATATGAAGCCAAGAATTCTGTTAGCTTTATTGCGAATACTAATGCACTGTTGCCTTGATTTTAGATTACTGCTAACCAGAACTCCTAAATCTTTTCGCATTCAGTAGTATTAATTATTATTATAATCAAGGGGGATGCGCTAAACCCGGAGGATTATACAGCGCCTGGGGGGAAGGATGTGGAAGGCATTCAGGCTTAATTCGGGGAGCAGGAGCACAGATCCAATTCCCTAAATCAAGAGCCCCTCACCAACATCAAGGAACCTTCCTTGAGGGGAGTAGTATTAAGATCTACATTATTTAGTTTATATGTGGCATGGTTATTTAACTGTCCAACATTTAGAACTTTGCATTTGTCTATATTAAACTGTATCTGCCATTTCTCCGACCATTGCATCAGTCTATTGAAATCATCCTGAAGTGCTCTATGGTCCTCATTAGAGTGAATTGAACGGCCTATTTTGGTGTCATCAGCAAATTTGCTAATGTCGCTATTTATTCCCTCATCTATGTCATTTATGTAAATTGTGAACAACAAAGGGCCCAACACTGATCCCTGCGGAACACCGCTTGTGACGTGCCCCCATTCTGATTTCTCCCAATTTATGCAAACTCTCTGCTGCCTATTTGTCAGCCATGCCTCTACCCAGGAAAAAATTTCTCCTATTCCGTGTGCCTTAAGTTTCCTCAGTAGCCTCGGATGTGGAACTCTATCGAAAGCCTTACTGAAGACCATATACACAATATCATATTCATTACCATGATCTACCTCTTCAAACACCTTAGTGAAAAAAGTTAGTAAATTCGTAAGACAGGAACGTCCTTTTATCAAGACGTGTTGATACTCATTAATCAGTTTATGCCTATGAAGATGGCTACGAATTGCTTCGGCAATTGATTCCATAAATTTTCCCACTATGGAGGCAAGGCTTATCGGTCTACAGTTCGAAGCTAAGGACCTCACCTGAAATGTAAATGGGTATTACATTTGTCATTTTCCACTTATCAGGCACTATTCCAGTTTGTAGTGATATGTTGAAAAGATTAGCCAAAGGTTTGCTAAGTTCTTCTTTACATTCCTTTAACACCCTTGCAAACAGTTCATCAGGGCCTGGGGATTTGTTAGGTTTTAATTTCTCTATTTGTCTGAGGACCATGTCACTAGTTACCTCAATCGTGCATAATTTATTATCGTCCTGTTCTATATAATCTATTATTTCAGGAATTTCGCTAGTATTTTCCTGGGTAAAAACTGAGAGGAAGTAGGTATTGAGAATTTCACACACATTCTTATCACTGTCAGTGATCTGACCAGAGTTACTCTTAAGTGGGCCAATCTTGTTCCTAATCTTACTTCTGTATACCTGAAAGAACCCTTTTGGGTTAGTCTTTGAATCCCTTGCGACCTTAGCCTTTTAATCCCTTTTTGCCTTTCTTATACGTTTTTTCATTTCTCTTTAATTGAATATATTGATTTCTTAACTTCCCATCCCCTCTTTTGATACGCCTATATATACCTCTCTTTTGACCAATGAGATGTTTTAATCTATTGTTCATCCATTTGGGATCATTTTTGTTAGATCTAATTTCCCTTCTCGGAACAAAAGTTGTCTGGGCAGCTAGAACTATACTCTGAAAAAGTCATATTGGCAACCAAGATCACCTACCTGACCCATAGTCAGGTCATCCCAATTTAGCCCACCCAGGTAATTTTTCAGTCCCATGAAGTCGGCCAAGCGAAAGTCTGGGACAGAGATTTGATTGCAGTTATCTGGGTAATTCCATGATATATTGAAACTAAGTGATTTGTGATCACTTTCCCCAAGCCCATCATTAACCTCAAGATTATTAATTAGTGATTTTTTGTTGGCAAGAACCAAGTAAAGCAAACTGTTTCCTCTAGTTGGTTCTGTCACATCCTGTTCTAAAATGCAATCCTGAACCATATCAAGAAAGTCACTAGACTCAGATTTTCTGTCACATTGTTCCAGTCAATTTGTCTAAAGTTAAAAATCTTCCATTTTCGTATCTAGACGCCTTATGAATTTCGTCCCATAACAGCTTACTGCACTCCATATCAAGGTTTGTGGGCCTATAATTGACACCCAAAATCAATTCATTCGTCGCTCAACCTTTGGGACGAGCGGACGTGAGCTGAGCCTGCCCTCTGCTGTCAGCCGGTGACAACTTGGTTTTCTCAAAATGGCGCAGCCGGCAAGAAGGGTAAACACTATCGGCATAGAAGTGGTGCGTGGGGCTGTGCATGCCCACTCAGCTCAAGTTTTATTACCTGCCATCATCAGGGACACATACGGCATTGCCAACGAAGAGCTGTATGGTGTAGCCTTGAACGCTGCATATAGAATTTTTGTGAAATTTCTCAATGCAAGTGTATATGAGGACATAGTCGCCAGGTTCCAAGATCTTTGTGTACCAGTGAATCCTGCAGTGACGGTAAGGCTACATGATGTGTCCCGCCATTATACATGGGTGAAGATAAGAAATGTACCCTTTGAGGCTAATGAGGCAGACCTACGTGCTGTCTTCGAGAAGTTTGGGACTGTTCATATGGCGACATTGGGGAAATGGACGGAAGGATCGTATTCTGGGATGCCTGAAGGAAGTTTTTCCTTAAAAATGACATTGAGGCATCCTATTCCTTCCTATATTTTCCTAGAAGACTTCAGGACTCAAGTAATGGTGACTTACGCAGGGCAACAACGTACCTGTCGATTATGGGGTTTGCCTATGATCACATTGCTGCGCAGTGTGTTAAACAACAGGGTACACAGGCGAAGGAGCAGCATAAGGAGGCATCAGAGGACCTTGAGACGTTGGATTTGGCACGACCTGAGTCGATTTCCTTGAACAAGGCTTGGAGTGTGGAGGTCGAGGAGGCCTTGAGGGAGGAAGAGTGTGTAACTCTTCCGAGAGAGACATGCACTGCCAGGCAGGCACCGGAGACCAAAGATGTGGTGTCACTGGGTGAGGAGAGGGCCGTGGAGGCTACCATTGATTCAGTCCTCCACGACCTGTTAGGGACCCCAGGAGAGGTCACAGTTGAGGGGCTTGTGGGTGCCCTGGATGCTGCTGGGGTTCCAGGTGGTGAGAGGGGGGGAGGCATGTCAGAGACCCAGGTTGAGGCTGGGTTGCAAATTGGCACGGTGGTGGCGGAAGTGCACGGGGATGGCTTCCAGGTGGAGGCGGGGAGAAAGGCTCGAGTGTCACGGAAGAGAGCGGCAGTGCCCTCGGACGTGGACGATGTGGATGTGCTCACTCCGGCACAGCGTTCGGGCAAAAAGGTGTGGGCTGAAGTGGTTGAGCATGGACCTGGGGGGTCCAGGGGCAAGAGGCATGTGAAAGCAGATCACAGAATGGTGATTGAAGATCATGGGCGTATAAAGGGGAAGGGGGATAAAGGTGGTGCAATACGTAAAGGCAAACCTCCATTGACAAATTCAAGAGTCTCTCTATAAATGTTAATGGTCTGAAAAATTCTAGGAAGTGTGAATGGTTTCATGAGATGCTCATTAGGTATGGTGTAGATGTAGTGTTTGTGCAAGAGCACAACCACAAGCCGGGTTGTATGTTGATGATTGAGGGGTATACTGTATATACGGCACACTCAACGAGATTGAAAGGAGGAGTGGCTATTTTGGTGAGGGAGGCTAGCCCGTTTACTGTACATCATTGTGAGAGGGGGGTGAGGGGAGGGTTATAAGAGTGGATGGAACATTGGGAAGAGATAAGATGTCTTTTGTGTGTGTTTATGGTCCGGCGGAGGGGGACAGTCGAGTGAAGAATGAGTTTGTACGTGAAGTGTTTGGTGTGATCACTTAAGGATCGCTTCCAGCATTAGCTGTGGTGGGAGGGACTGGAATTGCGTTTATACGCCGCAAGGATGTGGAACCTAGGGGAGCAGGATATTGTTCTGGTGTTCTGAGGGACCTGTTAACCGGGTGGGGTTGGTGGATGTAGAGGGGGGGCGGCGTGGAGGTGCAGCACACCTTTGTGAGGCAGGGTATGCTGCACGGCTGGACAGGATATACGTGACAAGGAAAGCTGGGTGCGGAGTGTAAGGGTTTTGGATGTCTTTTTTTCTGATCATAGAGGTGTTTTGGTGGATTTGGGATGGGAGGGTCGGCCGAACAGGTATAAGAGTTATTGGAAATTGAATGTTCGGTTGCTTCAAGATGTTGAGGGGAGGGTCCTATTTGCACAATGGTGGAAAGGCTTATGGGAAGGGATGGAAGTCAGTGGGGATGTGTTGAGATGGTGGGATGTGACGGCGAAGACGAGGATTCGAGAGTTCTATGTCCGACAGGGAAGGCACGAGAATCAGTTGGCTTATGGCTTATAGGTATCTTGAGGGGCAGTTAAGGGAGTATCATGAGAGAGGAAGAGGGGGGATGGGAGCCCCTGTGGCTGACATAGAAGGAGTGAAGGAACGCCTAATGGAAGTGCAAAATGAGAGGTTTGATGCGGCAAGGGTTTTAGGGGGGTTGGAGGAGGTCATGTGGGGTGATAGACCATCGGCGTGTGTCCTGCGAGGGCAGGGGCACCGGCGCGTTGCAATGGAAATGGTGGGTTTGAGAGTTCTTGAGGACATAGAGGGGTATAGGGAGGGACAAGATTTGGTGACAACGGAGGGGATGAGAGGGTATGTTGATTCTTGGCTTAGTACACATATGAGGAGTGTGGGTGTGAGAGAGGGGGCTTTAAGAGAGACAGGGGGATGGGTGCGGAGTGTGCTGGACAGGGACGACAGGGAACAGTTACAGGGGCCTATTGTGGAGGAAGAGGTGTGGACGGCTCTAATGAGTATGAGCAGGGGTAAAGCACCGGGGATAGATGGGCTGCCTGCGGAGTTTTACATACAGCATTGGGGAGTATTAAAAGATTTTTTGGTGCAATTATTTAATATCATAAAAGAGAGGGGTGCGTTGGGACCTTTGCAGGCGACAGCACTAGTAGTTTTGGTGCCAAAGGGTGAAAGTCAGTGCACAGTGAGAGATTACCGGATGATATCACTCATGTGTGCAGACTACAAACTTTTTGCAAAAATTTTGGGTAATCGTATAAAAAAGGTCATTGGAAAGGTAATAGTGAGGGGTCAATATGGGATTCCGGGGAGATCAATGTATGAGGGGCATGGGGTTATTAGAAGGTTTATTGAGGGTCCACAAGAGGGGGAACGTGGGGTATTGGCGTTGGATTGGAGAACGGCATATGACAGTGTCGAGAGGGAGGCTCTGTGGAGAATCATGGAGTGGCAAGGGTTCGGGGAGGACATTGTGAATTGGGCACGTACTTTATATCGGGGAGCTGGGATGTGTGTACAGATAAATGGGAGGGTGGGTTTGCATGTGAAAATGGGCAGGGGATTGAGGCAAGGTTGCCCGTTGTCACAAATATTATTTGCATGTTTACAGAATCCGTTTTATAGGGCAGTGGAAAGGTGCATACAGGAGGGGGTAAGGGAGGACTTACGAGGTGGGAGTCCCAGTATCATAGGTTACGTTGATGACACAACTGTCCTAGTGAGTGGGAGGGAGGGATTGGAGGGTCTGGAGAGAGTTATAGACGTTTTTGGGATGGCAACAGGTATGGCAGTGAATGTGCATAAATCTAAGCTCATGATATTGGGTGAATGGGATGGGCAGGAGGGCGGGGGTGGGGGGGTGAGGTGGAGTGTCGTGGACCGGGTGAAAATTTGTGGAGTTGTGTATATGGGTAATGCTCAGATGGCGAGGAGAATAATTCAAAGGGTGTGGTAGATAGGGTATTGGGAAGATTGTCAGGATTGAGGCCGACACATCTTACGCTACACCAGAGGGTCATTGTGGTCAATGTGCTTTTGTACAGTAAAATATGGCATGTGCAGCTTTGTACCCTTTGGTGTATGGGGATGTCCGGAGATTGTTGAGCAGAGTTTTCCGTTTTATCTGGGGTTCGGGATGCGATTGGTTGAAAAGAGAGGTGGTAACACTTCCGGTGGCCTTGGGAGGGCTGGGGTTAATTCATTGGAAAGAAGGTTGAAGTGTGTATATGTGAAACATGGGTTTTCTAAGGGCTCGGGGGAAGGGAGTGGAGGGTTGGGGAAAGCTGCAGGGAGATCTTCGGAGATGGTGGAAGGACAAGATTGAGAGATGGTGAGGAGTTGTTGCGTCTATTGATGATGGTCAGAGAGCCGAGAAACATGCGGGTAGGGTCCATGGAGAGGAAGATATGGCCTAGGGTGGTAGTGGCAACGGAAGGAGTGTACCCGATGTACGCATGGGAAGACATTTGGGGCCGATTAAAAGGGTTACGCATCCGGCCACGCGTGAGGGAGGTAATGTATAAGTTTCTTCACGGAATATTGCCGTCTGGGGTTGTTTTACGAAATAGGCGAATAAGGGAGGGTGGGGTGTGTCAGGTTTGTGGGGTAGATGAATCAGCTTTTCATGTAGTTTATTTTTGTGAAAACCTAGGGATTGTGGCGGGAATGGTTAGGGAAAGTAATCCGGTATGTGGGGGGGAAAGGGTTGTCGGTTTTGAGAGCGCTTAGTTTAGATGTAGGTGGGGTTGGGGTAAAGGTTCAAAGGGCAGTGGCTTACTTAATGGTTGATTTTGTGTATATATCATGGGCAATGAGAGACAAAGGGGCGGAGGAACGTAGGATGGCCATAGCAGCATCCTTTTATAGAACAAAGTGTCGCAACAGGGAAATATATGGTAGGAGGTGGGAGAGGGATTTCTCGGAGGGCTACAGGGACTTTCTTTTGAGGGATTTATGGTCTTTATAAGCGGTCAGGGGCATGAACGGGCTGGCCTTCCCAGGGGGGGGGCTGTTGCAGAGGACGATTGTGTGAGTGTGTGTGGAATTGTGTGAGGAAAGAATGTTGAGGTGATATTCAATGTGATATTCAATGTAATGTCTTGGTGTTATTGTGAACACCGATGATTATAATTTATCTAAGGATTCCTTCATGTTTTGTAAGGATGTACATAAACATGTTAGTATATAAGAATATTTTAACCTGTAATTATACATGTCTACCTATATATGAGCAATGTAACTTGTCATAATAATGAGGTTTCATACCTGTTTTTTAACTCGTGGAACGTTCTGGTATTGTATAAAAATGTAAGATCTTGCCTGGGTGTTTTTGCTTATATATTGTTACAGATGTTTTTTTTTCACATTTTCATTATATATGTTCAAGTGAATGAGTTTTTGATCTTGTGTATTGCCAGGTGAAACTGGTCAGTTTTTTTTTTTTTTTTTTTCATTGGGGGGGGAGGGGGGTAGGAGTTTAAGTAATCACTGCAATAGCAGGTCATGTGATACACATGTCCATATTTTAGATGTCTAATGTTGTCCATTCTCTGTAGGATATGATGTATAGATTATCTCCGGCAGTGTAAATAATCTGTCTGCAGGAGGGAATAATGTGTAAATTTATTTATTATTGTGGTAGGTTTGTGTGTAGCGTGTTTTTAGGGTGATATATAAGATGCTAATTACTATCAAGGACTGTTGGTGGTTATGAGTGGTGACGGCAGACACAGTTACTAGGCATGTGGGGGGGGGGGTTGAAGTGTCAGCGGTAGTGTCTTAAACCCACCACCGTGCACGATATTAATTATTACCATAGGGTATATTAGGGTAGGGTGGATTGTGTTCTATGGTGGATGTGAGCCATCAGGTTCAGACATTCCTTGTATTATAGTGTCAGCCGTTTGGCTGGCTGGATTGTGTTTATATATATATTGTCATTGAAGTTTTTAATGCTTTTGCAAATGTGTATGTATAAGAGTTTTGTCACTGTGTATTTAAGGTGAAAGTGGCACGTTTTCATGGGGGGGGAGTGTAAGCTTTACTGGGTGGGTTGTATGTGTATGTGTATATGTATGTATGTGTATATGTGTATATATATGTATATATATGTATATATATGTATATATATATATAATATATATATGTATATGTGTGTGTATATATATATATAATATATATATATATGTATGACCACCTTTTCATGTGAAGCACAGTACGTACAAGCGGTGTTTGATTTGAGTGCAGCAGCCAGTTCTGTCATTATATATGTGCTTCTTCAGTACTGTGTAGTCAGTTGATTATTGTTCACTGCCTGTATCTTGTTACATATTGATTATGTACCCATATATTTTTGTACCTGAGTTTTAAATAAAATATAAAAAAAAAAATTCAGTCCCATGACGTCGGCCAAGCGAAAGTCTGGGACAGAGATTTGATTGCAGTTATCTGGGTAATTCCATGATATATTGAAACTAAGTGATTTGTGATCACTTTCCCCAAGCCCATCATTAACCTCAAGATTATTAATTAGTGATTTTTTGTTGGCAAGAACCAAGTAAAGCAAACTGTTTCCTCTAGTTGGTTCTGTCACATCCTGTTCTAAAATGCAATCCTGAACCATATCAAGAAAGTCACTAGACTCAGATTTTCTGTCACATTGTTCCAGTCAATTTGTCTAAAGTTAAAAATCTTCCATTTTCGTATCTAGACGCCTTATGAATTTCGTCCCATAACAGCTTACTGCACTCCATATCAAGGTTTGTGGGCCTATAATTGACACCCAAAATCAATTTGTCACGACCCTCGAGAAACTGTAGCCAAACAGATTCTCTGTTCGATGTTTCTAATCTTACATCATGTCTAAGACAACAATTTAAATTATCTCTGACATACATCGCCACCACCCATCCTGTTGACCCTATCAGTGTGGAAGAGTTTA
Source organism: Cherax quadricarinatus (assembly GCF_026875155.1). Taxonomy (NCBI): domain Eukaryota; kingdom Metazoa; phylum Arthropoda; class Malacostraca; order Decapoda; family Parastacidae; genus Cherax; species Cherax quadricarinatus. The sequence continues at coordinate 53,496,939 of NC_069419.1, forward strand.
TAGCCTTGTATGTTGCATTCAGAAGGCATTTCTCTATCTTTCAGGCTGAACCAGGTCTCTGTTATAGCAATAATATCTATATCACTTGCGCTTGCAAGTAATCTTAACTCATCTATCTTATTTCTTATTACCTTATTTGTATAGGTAAACCTTAAGCGAGCTAGTTACTCGTTGCTCTCCACTATCTCTCTTTGCTTGTTGATCAATTGATTTGCCTTTACTAGCAACTTTATTTTGAATATTTTCTTATAAACATATCCCTGAGGTATCCCGAGAAAATCTGCTGTTTTCAACCCTATTACTGCAGCCTGATTGTTTTCCACAAACACCCATACCTCTATAATCTATCAGTTTAAAGCCCTAGACAAGTCATCAATTACCCCCTTAATCGAATTGGCTAATGCAACCACTCCAGCCCCAGAGATATGAACTCCATCCCTTGCATACATATCACGTTTGCCATAGAATTTGTCCCAGTTATCAATGAATGGGATTGCAAGTTCCTTGCAGTATCCGTCCAGCCAGCAATTTATACCAATTGCCCTAGACATCCACTCATTGCCCACTCCCATTCTAGGCCAGATGCTACATATGACTGGGATCCCTCCCTTAGACCTGATTACTTCTATGGCTGACCAGTACCTATCCAGCAGCTCCTGTCTCCTGCCCTTCCCAATGTCATTACCCCCAAAACTAAGACAGATAATGCGCTTCTTCCCATTACCTGACATAATATTATCCAACCTGCTGACTATGTCACCAATACCAGCTCCTAGGAGGCACATTCTCTGTCTGACCTTTCTATCCCTGTTACAAAAAGCACGGTCCATATATCTTTCCTGAGAATCTCCTATAATTAGAATATTCTTACCTTGATTAGCAGCGGAATCAGTGGTACCTTCAACCTCACTGACTACTGAAGTACACTCGTCCTGGAGAACAGAGAATCGATTTCCTACCTTCACATCTTCTTTGTTAACCCTCCTTATCTTCCTTCTTTCTGAACTGTGAACCACTTGCCACTTAAAGCGGCTGCCACTATCACTGCTGGTGACCATTTCCTCCTTACCAGCTAAATCCATCTCACACTCACTCACAAACCCCTCTAAGCGAAGCTTCAGCCTCCTATTTCCCTCCTGAAGAAGTAGAACCCCCTTCTTCAACACCTGAACCTGGGATTCTAAAGCACTGCAACAATCCATGGTGCTTCGTAACACCCCGCGCTAACTCCCAGAGAGCTTAGGAGAGGTATGACCACACGTGACCACTGACCTAAGCGTCATACAGTATCAGTGTCATACAGTGTCATACAGTATCATACAGTGTCATACATTATCATACAGTGTCATCCAGTATCATACAATTTCAGTGTCATACAATGTCATACAGTATCATACAGTGTCAAACAGTATCATACAGTACCATACAATATCATACGGTGTCATAGAGTATCATACAGTCATACAGTATCATAGTGTCATACAGTGTCAAATAGTATCATACAGTGTCATACAGTGTCATACAGTATCATACAGTATCATACTGTATCATACAGTATCATATTGTATCATACAGTATCATACAATATCATACAGTATCATACAGTGCCATACAGTGTCATACATTATCATACAGTGTCAGTGTCATACAGTATCATACAGTGTCATACAGTAGCATACTGTATCATACATTGTCAAACAGTATCATACAGTATCATACTGTATCATACAGTGTCAAGCAGTATCATAGTGTCATACAGTATCATAAAGTATCATACAATGTCATACAGTATCATACAGTGTCATACAGCATCATACAGTATCGTACAGTGTCATACAGTATCATACAATATCATACAGTGTCATACAGCATCATACAGTATCATAAAGTATCATACAGTATCATACAGTGTCATACAGTATCATACAGTACCATACAGTGTCATACAGTATCATACAGTGCTACAAAGTGTCATGCATTATCATACAGTATTATACATTGTCATACATATCATACAATGTCATATAGTATCATACAGCATCATACAATGTCATACAGCATGATACTGTATCATACAGTGCCATACAGTATCATCCTGTATCATACAGTGTCATGCAATGTCATGCAGTGTCATACAGTATCATACAGTGTCATACAGTATCATTCAGTGTAATAGTTTCATAAATTATCATACAGTATCATACAGTGTCATACAGTATCATACTGTATCATACAGTGTCATACAGTATCATTCAGTGTAATAGTTCATAAAGTATCATACAGTGTCATACAGTATCATACTGTATCATACAACGTCATACATTATCATACCGTGTCATACAGTGTTATATTGTATCATTCAGTGTCATACAGTATCATGCAGTGTCATACAGTGTGATACTGTATCATACGGTATCATACAGTATCATACTGTATCATACAGTGTCATACAGTATCATACAGTGTCATACAGTATCATACAGTATCATACAGCATCATACAGTGTCATGTCATACAGTATCATACAGCATCATACAGTGTCATACAAAGTTATACAGTATCATACAGTGTCATACAGCATGATAGTGTATCATACAGTGCCATACAGTATCATCCTGTATCATACAGTGTCATGCAATGTCATGCAGTGTCATACAGTATCATACAGTGTCATACAGTATCATTCAGTGTAATAGTGTCATAAATTATCATACAGTATCATACAGTGTCATACAGTATCATACTGTATCATACAGTGTCATACAGTATCATTCAGTGTAATAGTGTCATAAAGTATCATACAGTGTCATACAGTATCATACTGTATCATACAACGTCATACATTATCATACCGTGTCATACAGTGTTATATTGTATCATTCAGTGTCATACAGTATCATGCAGTGTCATACAGTGTGATGCTGTATCATACAGTATCATACAGTATCATACTGTATCATACAGTGTCATACAGTATCATACAGTGTCATACAGTATCATACAGTGTCATACAGTATCATACAGTATCATACAGCATCATACAGTGTCATACAGTGTCATGTCATACAGTATCATACAGCATCATACAGTGTCATACAAAGTTATACAGTATCATGCAGTGTCATACAGTATCATACAGTGTCATACAGTATCATACAGTATCATACAGTATTATACAGCGTCATACAGTGTCATACAAAGTTATACAGTATCATACAGTGTCATACAGTATCATACAGTGTCATACAGTATCATACAGTAATCATACAGTATTATACAGCGTCATACAGTGTCATACAAAGTTATACAGTATCATACAGTGTCATACAGTATCATACAGTGTCATACAGTATCATACAGTATCATACAGTATTATACAGCGTCATACAGTGTCATACAAAGTTATACAGTATCATACAGTGTCATACAGTATCATAGTATCATACAGTGTCATACAGTATCATACAGTGTCAGGGCCGTATTATAAATAAGGCACACTAGGCACAGCGTGAAGAATTAGACACAAGTGCAACATCTGGGTATCTTCATTACAAACTTCTCGCTATCCAGTCACTCTATCATTAAAAATTCAAGGAGATATCTGGAAGCGAGTAAAACTATGTAAGATACTTTATTCCATACATATACAACAGGCAGTACCTAGGGCCTACGAAAGTAATATTGTGAATCCAAATAAAATTTAAACGAAATTTGAGAGGGGAAAGATGAAAACATAATTCGTATTTTCCTAAATGAATTGTATCTCGCTAAGGAACAAATTATAATTATATCATTAAATACTCTTTACCTCTGGTAAATTGAATTCTGTGACGTGATTTGAAATTGTGTAATTTTCTATAACTATGTTTATAAAACTAAGAGAAAGTAGTAAATGTAATTTTTAATTTTGAAAATAATAATAATTATTGTGACCTCCAAAAAAGGACGCATTAATTATATTGTAAATCACCAGTTTTAGATTTCTGATATTTTCATTAGCAGTTAAAATAAAGATTTCATGATTTATATTATTTGACTTACATTAACTTATGTTAATGTAAGTTACAACTACACCTCTCATTGTGCTCGCTGATGGAGAGTTTTAATTGGCTGTCAGTATTTGCAAACTACCTGCCTACTTGTTTCAGAGTCTGTATCAGGGGCAACTTGGTATCTATCTGACGATACCGCAGAAGTAAGCTATTACTAATTCACGTGACATACCTGATGTTGTAGAGTTTGGGCCTACCTCTCTCTATCGCTGCGTCTTGTACGAGAAACATCTTGTTTCTCTCTTTTGTCATCTCTTGTGATTTAGACTGTTTTTGGTAGGGTATGTCTCCCTTGGTGAGCCGGGATATACAACTCGTAACTCCGTGCATCTCTGTTCACAGAGCATTATTTAGACGTGGTGTTATTTGACGTTTATCAGAGGTTGTGTGTCGTGAAGACACTCTGTATGTCTCTGGGCCCAAGTTAAACTTTCGACATACATCTGTTCTGGTAACTACGCACCGTCGTAGTCGGGGATTTGGTAATGCTGAACTGAGGATCTGTGTAAGATCTGTCGAATGCCCAGAGTTAGGGTCGTTTTTTGTCTCCTCTACCTTGCCTGACGATGTGCTGTTTACTGCTGCTTCGTACATTATTGATGTTTTTAGAATGAGTCGTCAGCTTGTTCAAGCAAGCTGTTTGATTGCCTTGTTGGCTTAGATGATAGATTATTTAGGAACTTGTTGTCAGTCACAGTATAAGTCTAAGTAAAATCGATTCTCACCAAGATATAACGAGATATATTCATGCACTTGAGTATATCTCGTCACAGCAACGTACCAGACAGTACTTATGAGTAGTACAGTTATTATGTGTCCTTAGCACTATACAATTATATGTACAAGATAGTTATTATAAACAAGTATACAAAGTTATACTCAGAGAGTTGTGTAGGAGCTCATCTCCTTAATTATACTAAATATATTAACTTTAATTATTATCACGTAGGCAATTTTATTATTAAAGATCTCAAATTGTATGTGGTTAGTTTATATTCATCCAAATGCAATCTCCAAGCGCTACTGATAAGTCTCTTAATTTTAAAGCATTACTGGACTAGAATATTATCTGTTACAAAACCAGACACAGGCTAGATACTAGAGGGGGATAATAAGTTGACCTTCTAGTATTCTCTGTAGATGTCTATACTTTATGAATGTTGCATTTTGTAACAAAAATAAAATAATATGGCGTGAATATAACAATGGTATACAATACCGACAAAAAGTCGTCAGTTTCAGACTACAAAACTTAACTTTTCTCCGGATTCAGGGACTGACCACCTCAAAGCTACTTCGTCGAGGATGAGGGACTGCTTATGTTATCTTTACGCCTCCACTGCTTCCGCTGTCTTCTCTGTATTTAACAGAAGAACCCTAATGTGCAGGCGAAACGCTTCGAAATAAAGATACCTAATTGTTACACATGTCTTATTTAATAACTAAAAATATGGTGTATTGCAATAAATTAGGGAGAGGGGAGAGGGGGGAGGGGGGAGGGGGAGGGGGGAGGGGTACGAAGGCAAGTGTGACTACAGTTGGACACGGCACTGTGTATTATATTTTAAATAAAGTGCTAAGCCCGAGTGTGTTATTCATAGCAAGAAGAACTGCAGACTCAGTCCTTCCTCCTACATGTCCTGCTGTTAACCACACTATACTTAGATGCGACTCTTGAGGAAGAGGAACTTATGTAAGAGAAGGATTTCGTAAGAAAAACCTAGAAGGCAAAAAAAAAAAAAAAATTAAACAAATTAATTCTCAAACTCCAGAGAAAATTCCACACACATCACATTCCATAACATTTAAGAATAAGAATAAGAAAGAAGGAACACTGCAACAGGTCTACTGGCCTATGCGAGGCAGGTCCAATTCTCCCACCGGCTTAAGCCAATGCCTTGACCTACTGAGGTCAGACACGTCACTTAAGGGAGGAGAACTGCATCCCACCAAGTAGCACAAGCTAGTCAGGTCCAACTCACACTCACCCACACCCACTCATGTATTTATCCAATCTATTTTTAAAACTACACAACGTCTTAGCCTCTATAACGGTACTCGGGAGTTTGTTCCACTCATCCACAACTCTATTACAAAACCAGTGCTTTCCTATATCCTTCCTGAATATAAATAAAATCTTGTGCACCGTGCACCAGAAAGCTGGCTTAAAGCCTCGGTCACAGCACCAACAGGAACACTACTACTACTACTACTACTACACACACACACACACACACACACACACACAGCGGGGCCAAGAGCTATGAATTGACCCCTGCAACCACAAATAGGTGAGTACACACACATACACTGAAATGGATCAGGGAATACCTGACAGGTAGGAAACAACGAGTGTTGGTACGTTATGAGGTGTCAAAGTGGGCCCATGTGTAGAGTGGGGTTCCACAAAGGTCATTTCAAAGTCCGGTGCTCCTTGTATATGGGAATGACACGACGGAAGGGACAGAGTCAGGTGTCCCTGTTGGCGGATATTGTGAAACTAATCAAGAGAATATAAGCGGACGAAGATCATGTAAGATTAAAAGGGGATTTGGACAGGCTGGTCTGACAAATGACTCCTGGAGTTTAACCCCAGCAAGTGCAAAGTTAAGAAGCTTGGGGAAGGACAAAGAAAGCCCCAAACAGAATACAGACTAGGGAATCAAATGCTGCAAACCTTACTTAAGGAAAAGGATCTTGGGGAAAGCATTATACCGAGCATGTTCCCTAAGGTGGACAACAGTCAAATAACCGCTGCTGCATATAGGCGCCTGGCAAGTCTGAGATTAGTATTTCGACATGTAAGGAGTCGTTCACGACACTGTACACTGTGGACGTCAGATTCCCAAGAATGATATTATACATAAGAACAAATATTTGTTGGTTTTCTGTATATTTTGAATTCAAATCATGGTTACTTTTAATAATCAAGACATCTAAAGCAGGAAATGATTTTGTTTAAACTCAACAGTAACATTTATAGAATTAGACTAATTCAGCAACGAAATGGTTTATATTTTTAGGCATTACACTCAAAACATCAGAAATATATCTGTACCAGTTAGCTCATAATTGATAAACCCTTTAAACTTGACAGAAATACATTTTACAATTCAAAGAACAAAGCAATAATATTCAACCAAGAATATTTTGGTTCTCCCTTAATATGAAAACCTTCTTCGTATACCTTATCTACTTAAGAATATTAAAATCAAAGTTGCATTTAAAAATCTTGACACAGAAAAAGAAACTTCTCATTAAAAATTCTCCTAAAGATGCTGATGGCTGTCCGGTAGATTACCTATAAAACATGTAAAAAAGTTTATTAAAATCAACCTGGAAAAAGCCTTGAACTAAGATTAAAACAACATAAATTTAACCATTCAATTGATTTTCAAAAGGCCGAGAAGTTGTGTCAAACCAGTATGTGGTAGAGAAAAATATAATTGAAAAGGCTTAGTTTTAAATGAGTTCTTGCTAAATGACCAGTGTTGTGTGTGTGTGTGTGTGTGTGTGTGTGTGTGTGTGTGTGTGTGTGTGTGTGTGTGTGTGTGTGTGTATACATACATACAACACACATAGTATGTAGTTCTGCATGTATATGTAATGTATATGTATCACACTCAACTGAGCTTCCTTCTATTTTCTTTAAAGTTCTCGTTCTTTCATCTCAGTGGAGAAGCGGAGAAAAATATATTTTTTTTCCGAAAGAAATGCCTAGTGTAAACGGCAGATAAAACGACGGAAGCAAGGGACTTGTAGCCACTTCTCCTGCATGTATGTATGTATGTATGTATGTATGCATGTATGTATGTATGTATGTATGTATTACTGAAATGCAAAAGAAGAAAATTTTCCTGTTGGGTTGTCTGAGACTACGTGGCTGCATTACGAATAAGAACTGATTTTTATTATTATGACTTAGCAATTAGCTAAATTAAGATAAACCATACCACGGGTGGGGATAGAACTCGCGGTCAGAGAGCCACAAGGGAAATAGGATAATATCAGAAGAGAGGAGTAGATGGGGTAAAATCAGGTACATCTGAGAAAACTTAAAGCAGATAACTGGTGGAAGCAAAATTAAATGATCAAGAGTGAAAGAAGAGAGGGTATAGGAATAAAAAATCAAGAATTATGTGGATTAGAGTAAAGGTAGGTTATGAGAAATGGGTTAGAATCAGTGTTTATACACACAGGGAAGAGAGATGTGTAGAAGAGATTCTCGGTGTTAAGAGAATATTTTGAAAAAAAAAAAACCAGTTCCTAGGGCATAGTAGATAACTTTGAAATATAAGAGAATAATGATAACGGGGCCTTTAATTTTACTAAATGTGGAATGAGTTTTGGTAATACATAATAATTAATTTATAGAAAAGAGATGATAAATAAGAGCACGAAATATAAAATAAATTGTAATAGCAGAAGGTTGCTAGACTATGTATTAGTAGATAAAATGTGGATGGGTAGATATGCATGTTTTTAGAAGGGCGAAAGAAATATCAGATCGTTATTTAATGGCAGTTACAGTGTGAGTAAGATGATGGATGTACAGAAAGAATGTTCTCACTGAAACTGAAAGTGAAAGTAATAAATTGAAGGAGGAGATAGGATAAGATATATGCAATTATTGGAAGAAAGATGGGCTAGACTGGGTACAAGAAATGAAGAGGGAGTTTAAAAGATGTGGGACAGAATTTTAAGCATGCAGTGTTAGTGTGTGCAGTAGAAGTTTGTGGATATAAAAGGGTAAAGATTTTAGTATTGGAAAAGAGGCTAGCCTATGAGAAACTTCTGCAATGTAGAAGTGATATATGGAAGGCGGAATATATGGAGAGTAAAGAGAAGGTTTAACGAGTGGCTAGCGAGTGCAAAAGGAGAGAAAATATGAGAATGGATAAGGCTTTATCAACAATTTTTGCGGAGTAGAAGAAACATTTTTTGTAGATATATTAAAAGTTTGAGAAAGCCAAGAGAACAAATAGACTTAACAGATAAAAAAAAGGGAGGAGGGGGGGGGGGGGGTCATTGGGCAGGGAAGTAGAGGTACTGAAAAGATTCATAGAATATTTTATGTAGTTAGGTATTGATGAAAAAGCGAAGGCAGTGATATCATATATTAAGCCGGGAGGTATGACAATTTGTAGAAATGATGAAGAGTCAGATTTGAGTGTGTGTGGGGCAAGTTATTGAGGTAGAATGAAATGGTTAAAACAGCTGACATAGATGGAGTTCAGAGAAAAATGTTACAAAAAATGAGGGATACAGTTTTTGATTGGTTGGTGTATTTGTTTAAAATATATATATATAAATATATATATATATATATATATATATATATATATAATATATATATATATATATATATAAAATATATATATAAAATATAAATATATATATATATATATATATATATATAAATATATATATATATATATATATATATATATATATATATATATATATATATGAAACAGGAAATGAGAGAGAGCCTGTATAGTTGCCTAGTGTATGGGAAGGAAGGATAAAAGAGAATGTAAGAATTATATGGGAGTAAACCTGTAGTATTTACTGCAGAGGAACAATGAGGTTTTAGAAAGGGGTTAAGTAGACCAGGTGTTCTCAAAAAAAATATATAAGCAGGCAATAATAAGATGAAGGTAAGGAACTTTGTGAAGGACACTTGAACTGCATAAGTTTCCTTTTCCACAGTTTGTCGGTATCACACTGTTAAAAAAAAATCCTGGCTCGTACCGCTAGATTCAAGATTTCTTGCTGAATTGCTTCCATCATTTTGGCTAAAATTATAATCTCCCATTAATATAACATTTTCACATGTAGATGCCTTACTAATTTCGTCCCAAAGAAGTTGACAGAGTTCCTCGTCAAGGTTAAGAAGTCTATAAATCTCACTCAAGATTATCTTTTCAAAGTTCCTCCAGAAATTGTAGCTAAATGGAATCAGTGTCTGTCGTTTCCACTTTTATATCTTGTCTATTGGAACAGTTTAAATTTTCTCTGATATTCAAGGTGTAGTGTGAATATTATGCAGAAAATTTGGAGCATGGAGACTCGAAGAGGTTGGGGGTTACCAAAGTATTCATAGGGTTGAGGAGGGGTTGTTGAGGTGGTTTGGATATTTAGAGAGGAAGGAGTAAAATATTATGACCAAAAGGGTGTATAAATCTGGGATGGATGGAAAGAGGGGCTAAGGGGTAAGGGAGGTTTTGAGTGATATGGGCTTGAACTTCCAGCAAGCTTGCACGAGCAGGGTAGATAGAGGTGAATGAAGGCAATTGGTAATTATTACTTGACTAGCTGTTGGAATGAGCACGGTAACATTTACGAAATGATTCAGTGGGAACCAGTTTGCTGGACTTTAGTCATGTGTATGGTAAACACCTGCCGCTTAAAGCCCCTACCAACGACAGTTCAAGAACCAAAACGTACGAAGTTGCCATATTCTTCCCTTCAGGTTCTGTGGATGGTTTCACAGGATTGAGGTCACAACACATCAAACAAATGCTTAAGCCAACTTCAGTCTCGCTGGCGGTGTTCCTGAGATCGTTAGGCTTTTTTTTTTAGCGCATCCCTCTATGCACTATAAAAGAAGGAAGGAGGAATCAGGGCATATGCCGTTGGCAACTCCCTCCACCGCTTTGTTGCCAGGGCAGCAGGGAAAATAGTGAACAGAGATACAACCACCATGCTGAAACCAAGGCAACTGGGGCTCGGTATTTGGCAAGGTTGCAAGGTTACGAAGCAACAATCATGCATCAAGTGCATGCATCACTAACCTCTCATGTTTGTAGTCACTGATCAAACTGGACTTTGCAAAAGCTTTTAACTAAGTCAGTAGGGATGTTATATTCATAGCTGCTCACGACCACTTTCCTACCCATTATCCATTTATTCATTCTTATAAAATTATATATATATATATATATAATATATATATATATATATATATATATATATATATATTGTGTGTGTGTGTGTGTATGTGTGTGTGTGTATGTGTGTGTGTGTATGTGTGTGTGTGTATGTGTGTGTGTGTATGTGTGTGTGTATGTGTGTGTGTGTGTGTGTGTGTGTGTGTGTGTGTGTGTGTGTGTGTGTGTGTGTGTGTGTCTTTTCCTCTGCTTCACAGGGATTTCCATATCATAACTCTTACCTGAATTATTTCTGTTGTCAATGTCCCTTAACTGTTGACATGTAGTTCATGTTGCACTTTCCGATTACCTGGAAATCTGCGATCTGTTGTAAGAATTCTTTTCCTGTTGCTTCAACAATAGCTTCAATATCTGGTTCTTCGTCCACTCATTTCTTTCCACATGTGCTTTCATGAGTCTCATGAGAACCATGCATCAACAGTGACCACTCATTTGCTTCTCCCATTTTCACTTAAAATTGTCCGTTTTTTGGTTTCTCCTCTAATCATCTGTTACAAAAAACGTGATATCTATAAATTATAAACATCTCTAGTGAATACTAGAAAAGTCTACCACTCTAGCATTCAGCTTGTTACTGGGTTTTTGTAACAAGTAGTCACTATCCTGGTCTAATTATCCATTAGAATATAACAGTAAGATTCAATAGTGCTTTAGGATTACAATTTGTAGGCTACTAACTGAAGAAATAAAATATAAGAAGTTTATTAATAAAAAAGTTGCCTAGGTGGACAGTATCAAAGTAAATCAAAGTAAAGTTATATATCTTTATGGCTCTTAAGTATCGTCTGGTAAATTGTCAGCATTTAAGAACATAATACTAATATATATATAAGTATGTATGTAGGTGCTCTTAAGAAGTTCGCTATGTCTCAAGACTCGACTTAACCAGTGACTGACTAAATGTCTTTGCATAAACTAACGTCCTGACCAACCTGGCAATCAGAACAGCTTGCTTGAACAGTAAGACGACCGATTAGCTGAACAGCAATATAACAAGCAGCAGCAATTCAGAGTCAGGAACGACCCTAAGTAGGGACCATCTGTAGATCCTTTAAAAAAGTCACAAAACCCCCTTAATGCTGAATCTAAGTTCAGCATAATAAAATCCCCGACTGTGCCGGTGCACAGATACCAAAACAGATTAGGTCAGAAGCTACAGCTCAGGACCTGAGATATCTTAGAGTGTCAGTGAGACACACAACCTCAGTAAAATGTCGAAAATCACTACGTCAAGGCTATGCTCTGTTAACAGAGATACATAGAGTTACGAGAAGTATGTTTCGTCTCACCACAGAAAGCATACTCTACCAGAACAGAGTCTAAACCACGAGCTAACAACAAGAGCCAGCAAGGGTGAGCTGGAGAGAGAGGTGTTGGAACTAGCACCAGCCAGAGAGAAATGAAGGCAAGGCAGTCTCCTCACTCAGATGTGATCATGCCACCCTGGTCACGTGACTCTCCCATAGATGCTCCTGCCCAGCAACTACAGAGAAGCTGGCAATTAAACAAGTGAGGAGGTAGTTATCAAGGCATTTCCCATTTTCTTTTTTTTTTTTTGCCTTAACTAGTTGCACCCGACTGGGTTCACCTAGTTAATGAGACCTTCGGTCTAGTGGAGGGGATATTACGGAGTACTGTAAAAAAATATTTATATAAAATAACGCTCTATATATGTTATTTTCTGTGTAGTATACTGAAAGCCGATGTGTATTATTCCCTGAAAGTGAACACATTTTATTCCCGTCATTCAGGCAGTGGCCAAGACAGGAGCAGATGAGAGGCGTGTTTAGTTCAGTACGAGTCGGGTGGTGATGCGGGTAAAGTCATCATGTTTGGGCGGTAGTTTAAGCAGGTAATTTTGGTAATTTTTTTTAGTGTGTACTATAGGTGTTTGTGTTTAAGTGCTCTCATGTTTATTTGTAATAATAATAATAATAATAATATTATTATTATAACCACATGATTTTTCCCCTTTTCCTTGCTTTCCATCAATAATTCCTCCATGCCCTATGAAGAGTATATAATTTTCTTTCCTAGTCCTCAACCATTTTGAATCTAAACCCAGCTAATACCAGGCCATGCAGTGGCCATGCCAAGGTTTCACCCTCCTTGCCAGCTCTCGCTTACGTTTTATTTATCTTAGGGATTACCAATTCATTACTCTTAGAATCACACAGTCAGGTATAATCCTGTGATTTCTAGCTTATACTAATGTTTAGTGTCTGCCCTTATGAGTATTGTGGGTATGTGTGTGTGTGTATGTGTGTGTGTGTGTGTGTGTGTGTGTGTGTGTGTGTGTGTGTGTGTGTGTGTGTGTGTGTGTATGTGTGTGTGTGTGTGTGTGTGTGTGTGTGTGTGTGTGTGTGAGTGTGAGTGTGAGTGTGAGTGTGAGTGTGTGTGTGTGTACTCAATTGTACTCACCTACTTGTGGTTGCAGGGGTCGAGAATCAGCTGTTGGCACCGCCTCTTCACTGACCGCTGTTAGGTCCTCCCTCTCCATCATACCTCGTCTTAAAACTATGTATAGTTCCTGCCTCCACTACATCGCTTGCCAGACTATTCCACTTCCTAACTACTCTATGACTGAAGAAATACTTCCTAACATACCTTTCACTCACCTGAGTCATCAGCATCCAATTGTGACCCCTTGTTTCTGTGCCCCATCTCTGGAACATCCTGTCTCTGTCCACCTTGTCTATTCCACGCAGTATTTTGTATGTCGTTATCATGTCTCCCCTGACCCTCCTGTCCTCCAATGTCATCAGACCGATTTCCCTTAACCTTTCTTCATAGGACATTTCCCTTAGCTCTGGAACTAGCCTTGTTGCAAACCTTTGCACTTTCTCTAATTTCTTGAAGTGTTTGATCAGGTGTGGGTTCCAAACTGGTGCTGCGTACTCCAATATGGGCCTGACGTACACAGTGTATAAAGTCTTGAACGATTCCTTACTGAGGTACCGGAACGCTATTCTCACGTTTGCCCAGCGCCCATATGCCGCAGCAGTTATCTGGTTAATGTGTGCTTTTGGCGATGTACTCGGTATTACACTCATTCCAAGGTCTTTCTCCTTGAGTGAGGTTTGCAGCCTTTGGCCTCCTAGCCTGTACTCTGTCTGCGGTCTTCTTTGCCCTCCTCCCATCTTCATGACTTTGCATTTGGCGGGGTTATATTCTAGGAACCAGTTCCTGGACCATGCATTCAGCCTGTCCAGGCCTCTTTGTAGACCTCTCTGGTCCGAGTTTGATTTAATTCTCCTCATTAACTTCACATCATCTGCAAACAGGGACACTTCTGAGTCTATCCCTTCCGTCACGTCGTTCACATATACAAAGAATAGCACTGGTCCCAGGACTGACTCCTCTGGGACCCCGCTCGTCACCGGCGCCCACTGTGATACCTCATCACGGACCATGACTCGCTGTTGCCTCCTTGTTAGGTATTCTCTGATTCACTGCAGTGCTCTTCCTGTTATACGTGCCTGTTCCTCTAGCTTCTGTGAGGAACTGTGTCGAAGGCCTTCTTGCAGTCCAAGAAAATACAATCAACCCACCTCTCCCACTCATTTCTTACTTCAGTTACCTTGTCATAAAACTAGTAGGTTTGTGACACAGGATTTGCCTTCCATGAATCCAGGTGCTCCACCACTCTCCTTCTGATAATCTTTTCCAAGACTTTGCATACTATACACGTCAGTGACACTGGTCTATAATTTAGTACTTCATTTCTGTCTCCTTTCTTAAAGATGGGAACTACGTTTGCCTTCTTCCATACTTCAGGTAGTTGCCCAGTTTCAAGGGAAGTGTTGAAGATTTTGGTTAGTGGCACACACAGTGTCTCTGCTCCCTCTCGAAGGACTCACGGAGAGATATCCGGTCCCACCGCCTTTGAGGTATCAAGGTCGCTTAGGAGCTTCTCCACTTCCTCCTCAGTTGTGTGTAACTCATCCAACACTTGTTGGTATATCCCTTGTTGATGTACCCCACTGTTTTGTCTTCCCAGTGTCCCTTCAGCCTCCACTGTAAATACTTCCTGAAATCTCATGTTGAGCTCCTCACATACTCCCTGGTCGTTTCTTGTGAGCTCACCCACCTTCTTTCCTCAGCCTGATTACCTGGTCCTTGACTGTTGTCTTCCTCCTGATGTGATTGTAAAGTAGTTTTGGGTCAGACTTGACTTTCGATGCTATGATATTTTCATACTGCCGCTGCGCCTCCCTCCTTATCTGTGCATACTCGGTTCTGGCTCGTACTGTTTCCATTCTCTAGAACACTAAGTTTTTGCCTCCCTACACCTTCGGGTAAACCAAGGGCTCGTTCTGTCCTTCTCATTATTTATGTTACCCTTGGGAACAAACCTTTCCTCTGCCTCCTTGCATTTTGTTGGTACAAAGTTCATCATTTCGTTTACTGATTTTCCTACCAACTCCTGTTCCCACTGAACCTTCTGCAGGAAGGTCCTCATTCCTGTGTAGTCCCCCCTTTTATAGTTTAGGTTTTCCCTTTCTACTCCTGTTACCCTCTCCACTTTTAGCTCCACGATGTATTCAAAGCTCATAACCACGTGGTCACTAGCTCCAGGGGGCCTTTCATATGTGATGTGCTCTATGTCTGAGCTACTCAGGGTGAACACAAGGTCCAGTCTTGCTGGTTCATCCTCCCCTCTCTCTCTGGTAGTGTCCCTAACATGTTGGTGCATGAGATTTGCCAGCACAACATCCATCATCTTGGCTCTCCATGTTTCGGGACCCCCATGTGGCTCCAGGTTTTCCCAATCAATCTCCCTGTGATTGAAGTCGCCCATTACCAGTAACTTCACTCTACTCAGGTGAGCCCTTCTTGCCACCTCAACTAGTGTGTCCACCATTGCTCTCTTGCACTCATATTCCTCTCTTGGCCTCCTGCATTTCTGTGGTGGGTTATACATCACTGCAATGACTACCTTGTGTTCCCCTGACTGAACTGTACCTACTATGTAATCCCTTTCTCCAATCTCGTTCATTCCTTCCATTTCTTGAAAACCCCACCAGTTTTTAATTAGTAGTGCATCCCCTCCTCCCCCTCTGCTCCTTCTATCCTTCCTCAGGATCTGATATCCAGGTGGGAAGATTGCATCTGTTATTATCCCAGTGAGTTTTGTTTCTGTAACCGCTATGATGTCTGGGGATATCTCCTTGATTCTTTCATGCCACTCACATTTATTCGTTATTTCATCCGTGTTCATGTGCCAAACCTTCAATTTCTTTTCAATAACTGTGGTCTGGGGAGAGAAGTGGGCTAGGGAGAGCAGGTGCCCTGGCAGGGGCCTATAGAGGGTTGCTGTAGGGGTGGAGTCTGTGGTGGGGGCAGAGGGCCTATGGGGGGTTTTAGTGGGGTGGGGGTGAGGGGAATGGGAGAGGGCCTATGGGGGGTTATAGTGGGGTTGTGGTGAGGGGGATGGGGATAGAGGGTACAGTCTGTTGGTTACTGTAAGGGTGGGGTTTGTGGTGAGGGGGATGGGGGAGAGGGCACATTGTGGAGGTTACTGTGGGTTTCAGTGAGGTTGGGGTTTGAGCTGAGGGGGATGTGTGGGTACTGTGGATTTCTGTGGGGGTGGGGTTTGCGCTGAGGGGGATGGGGGCAGAGGGTGCAGTGAGTGGGTTTTGAGTTAGGTCGTTTGATTGCTTTGGGATTGCCATGGTTGTGTTCCTTCTGTGGGTAGTACTGGAGGGGGTTGTGTTTGTTCTTCCACTTGGGCCTGATTTCTCCTGCTCTCCACCTTCCTTACCTCCCATTCCTCCTTGCGACATTGCACCCTCTCTTTCAGAATCATCCTTTCTTCTTGTGTTCTGTCTCGGTCGAGGTACACACTCCGGAACGCCTGATTGTCCTTAGGATCCGGTTTCGAGCTGACTCTGCCTTGAAAATCACTTTGACTTGATGCTTTTTACCTTTCGCAAACCACCCAGTTCTCCGAAAATTTGTCAGCTGGGACATGTCGTCCTCTCCTATTGCTTTCAAGGTGCTTTCAATCGTTTTTTTCTCCTCCTGTTTCTTTGCCTCGTAAGTTTCCCCATCTACTCGGAGCCCATAGACAAAAACGGCCCTCTCCCTTTCGTCCTCCCACTGTGCTTCCCTGAGCATCCTCTGATATGAATTAGTTCCTGCCATTGACACGTTGCTTCTTACTGTCTCTTCCCTATCCGGTGCCCCTGTGCTTATCTGTTCCAGGGCATGGCAGTTGTCTGTTAGAGCCTCTGTGCATAGTCTAGCTCCTTCATTGTCTTTAGTCACCTCATTATTTCCTGCTGTTCTCCCTGCCTTTTCACAGGCTTCCCTTGCGTCCGATAGAGTCATCTGTGTACAGTATATCTCCTTTGTTCCCTACTGTCCCTTCATCGGTGACTGACGTAGTAGTTCTTGGTGTCATGGCTGTACTGTCCTTTGGATCTTTAGGCTGTTTCAGGCTCTTTAGTTCTACTAAGCTCTGTATCATAGCTCCAGCTGCTGTGATTTGTAATTCCCATTTCCTGCTCTCCTCAGCTATTTTCTCTTCCATTTCCTTGCTGAGCTCTTCCAGCTTCCTACCCATCCTCCTCTCTTCGCGTGAGCTCTGCCTTCCAGTGTGTGTGTGTGTGTGTGTGTGTGTGTGTGTGTGTGTGTGTGTGTGTGTGTGTGTACTCACCTAATTGTGCTTGCACGGGTCCAGACTCAGCTCCTGGCCCCGCCTCTTCTCTGAACGCTGCTAGGTCCTCTCTCTCCCTGCTCCATGAGCTTTATCATACCTCATCTTAAAGCTATGTATGGTTCCTACCTCCACAGCCTCAACTGGTAGACTATTCCACTTCTTGACTACTCTATAACTGAAGAAATACTTCCTAACATCCCTTTGACTCATCTAAGTCTTCAACTTCCAAGTGTGACCCTTTGTTTCTGGGTCCCCTCTCTGGAACATCCTGTTTCTGTCCACCTTGTCTATTCCACGCAGTATTTTGTATGCGTTAACGTCTCCCCTAAACCTTCTGTCCTCCAGTGTCAAGCCGATTTCCCTTAACCTATCTTCGTAGGACATTCCCCTTAGCTCTGGAACTAACCTTTTCGCAAACCTTTGCACTTTCTCTAATTTCCTGATGCCCTTGATCAAGTGTGGGAACTAGACTGAAGCTGCATACTCCAGTATGGTCCTGACGTACACGGTGTACAGTGTCTTGAACGATTCCTAAGGTATCGATTCCTTACTGTGTGTGTGTACTCACCTAATTGTACTCACCTAATTGTGGTTGCAGGGGTCGAGACTCAGCTCCTGGCCCCGACTCTTCACTGATCGCTACTGGGTCCTCTCTCTCTCTGCTTCCTGAGCTTTGTCATACCTCTTCTTAAAACTATGTATGGTTCCTGCCTCCACTACTTCACTTGCTAGGCTATTCCACTTGCTGACAACTCTATGACTGAAGAAATACTTCCTAACGTCCCTGTGACTCGTCTGAGTCTTCAGCTTCCAGTTGTGACCCCTTGTCCCTGTGTCCCCTCTCTGGAACATCCTATCTCTGTCCACCTTGTCTATTCCCCGCAGTATCTTGTATGTTGTTATCATGTCTCCCCTGACCCTTCTGTCCTCCAGTGTCGTCAGTCCGATTTCCCTTAACCTTTCCTCGTACGACATTCCCTTGAGCTCTGGGACTAGCCTTGTTGCAAACCTTTGTACTTTCTCTAACTTCTTGACGTGCTTGACCAGGTGTGGGTTCCAGACTGGTGCTGCATACTCCAGTATGGGCCTAACATACACAGTGTACAGTGTCTTGAAAAGATTCCTTATTAAGGTATCGGAACGCTATTCTCAGGTTTGCCAGGCGCCCGTATGCTGCAGCAGTTATTTGGTTGATGTGTGCCTCTGGTTTACGTGCTCGGTGTTATGGTCACCCCAAGGTCTTTCTCCCTGAGTGAGGTCTGTAGTCTTTGTCCACCTAGCCTATACTCTGTCTGCGGTTTTCTTTGCCCCTCCCCAATTTTCATGACTTTACTTTGGCTGGATTGAATTCAAAAAGCCAGTTACGGCCACATGTCCAGCCTGTCCAGGTCCTTTGCAGCCCCTGCCTCAACCTCTTCGTTTTTAATTCTTCTCATCAACTTCCTCATCTGCGAACAGGGACACTTCAGATCTATTCCTTCCATAAAGTCGTTCACATTATAAAAATAGCACGGGTCCTAAAAACTGCCCCCCTGTGGGCCCCCGCTCGTAACGGGGCCCCCCACTGTGTCCCCTTTTCAGCCCATGACCGTTGCTGCTCCCTGTCGGGTTTTCCCTTATCCATTGCATGCCCCCCCTTTACAGCCCGATCCTCCAGCTTCTCACTATTTTTGGGGGGGAACTGTGTCAAAGGCCTTCCTGCAGTCTAGAAAACGAATTTACCACCCCCCCCTCTCTCGTGTCTTACTTCTTTACCTTGCAAAAACTCCGGGAGGTTTGTGAACAGGTTTTTGCCTTCCATGAACCCATGCTTTTTTCCTTTTATAATCTTGTTCCTTTAAGGTTTTCAAACCACTCTCCCCCCTGAAAATCTTCCCATGATTTTGCCACAATACTGCGAGACAAGGCTTTAGTTTAGTGCCTCTTTTTCTGTTTCCCTTCCCTTAAAATTGGGGGAAATTAATTGCTGTTTTCCTTTTTTCCGGTAGTTGCCCATTTCAAGGGATGTGATAAAGTTTGTGGTTAGGGGCCGCACAGCATCTCTGCTTTTTCCCTAAGGACCCAGGGGAAAAGTTCGGGTCCCATCGCCTTTGAGGTGTCAAGGGTTTTAAAACTTCTTCACCCCCTCCTCATTGTTTGTTGTCATCCAACACTTTTGGTATATTCCCTCTTGAAGTCCCCTTTTTGCTGCTTCCCACAGCCCCTTCCCGTCCCCTTTCGTAAAAACTTCCTTAAATCTCCGTTCAGCTCCCCAATCCTCCTGATCATTTCTTGTGAGTTCCCACCTTCTGTCCTTAATCTGATCACCTGGTCTTTGCTGTTGTCTTCCTCCTGATGTGGCTATAAAACAGTTTCGGGTCAGTCTTGATTCTCGTACTAATGTCATTTTCATACTGTCGCTGGGCCTCCCTCCTTCCCCTGTGCATACTCATTCCGGGCTCTGCGACTGATCTCCCTATTTTCGTGTGTTCTCTGCCTTCTGTACTTTTTCCATTCTCTTTTTGCACTTTGTTTTTGCCCCCTTACACCGTCGGGTAAAACCAGGGGCTCGTTCTGGTTTTTCCCGTTGTTAATGTTCCCTTTGGAATAAACTTTTCCACTGCCTCCTTGCATTTTGTTGTTACATATTCCACATTTCATTACTGGCTTTCTTGCCAGTTCTCTGTCCCACTGCTCCCGCAGGAAGTTCTTAAACCCCTATGTAGTCCTCTCTTTTTATAGTCGGGGCTTTTCCCTTTTCAACTCCTGTTATTCTCTCCACTTGCAGTTAACTTTTGTATTCAAAGCACAGAACCACGTGGTCGCTAGCTCCTAGGGGACTCTCATACTTGATGTCCTCAATGTCTGAGCTCCCCAGGGTGAAACACAAGATCCAGTCTTGCTGGTTCATCCTCCCCTCTCACTCTGGTAGTGTCCTTAACATGTTGGTGCATGAGGTTTTCCAGCACCACGTCCAACATCCTGGCTTCTCCATTTTTCCCAGGACCCCCATGTGGCTCCAGTTTTCAAGTCGAACTCCTGTGGTTGAAATCCCCCATAACCAGGCAACTTTGCTCTGCTGGAATGAGCTCTTCTTGCCACTTCAGCAAGTGTGTCCACCATTGCTCTGTTGCTCTCTTCATATTCCTCTCTTGGCCTCCTGCAGTTCTGTGGTGGATTATACATCACAGCAATGACCACTTGTGTTCCCAGACTAAAGTGTACCTGTTATGTAGTCTCTTTCTCCCGTCTCATCTATGCCTTCCATTTTCTCGAATTTCCATCGTTTTTTACGAGGCAGAGCAAGCCCACTTCCCCCCCTGCCCCTTCTATCTTTCCCCCTGATTTGGTATCCTGGTGGGAAGATTGCATCTGTTTTTGTCTCCGTGAGTTTTGTTTCGTAACTGCTATGATGTCTGGGGACTTCTCATTGATTCTTTCTTGCCATTCCTCATGTTTATTCTTTAAATTCCATCTGCATTTGTGTACCAACCTTCAACTTCTGTTCTAATACGTAACTGTGGTGGGGGGGGTGGAAACAGAAGGATTGGTGTGTGAGGGTTTGGGTTTGGATTGTTCAGTTGCCTTGGGGTGTCGTGGTGGAGTCCTTCGGGCAGGGTTTCTGGGGGGTGTACTTGTCCTTCCATTTGATCCTGGGTTATTCCGCTCTCCTTTTTCATTTCTCCCTTTTTCCTTTTCGTTTTTGAACTCTCTCTTTCATCGTCTTCCTTTCGTCCTGTGTTTCTGTCTCGATCGAGGTACACACTCCGAACTCCTGCTTGCCTCTCAGCCTTGCTTTCTCCTGCAGGATCATGGTTCGGGTTGATTCTGCCTTGAAAATACTTTCAGAGGCCGATTCTTTTCTTTGTGAACCACCCAATTCTCCGAAAATTTGCCACCTGGGTCATGTCCCCCCCCGCCTATCACCTTCATGATATCTTAAATCGCTTTTTTCTCCTCCTGCTTTCTTCATCAGAATTTTCCCCCTTTAGCTTCGTCTAGCCCATAGACAAACACGGATCTCTCCCTTTCCCCTCCCACTGTGACTCCCATTACATCCTCTGATGTGTTTTAGTTTCTTCCCGTGGAGTGTTCCTTCCTTCAGCCCCCTTCCCTAGTTATGGCCCCTATGCTTCTTGGTTTGTCCTTCCTGCTCACCTGTTCCTGGCCCCCACAGGTATCTGGTAAGGTCCTTGCACATGCCCTAGTTCCTTCAATGTCTTCCAACCTCTCATTCTTTCCTAGTGTGCTCCCGGGCCTTTTTTTTGGGCCCCATGTGGGTTTGACAGGACCTCTGCATACAGTTTAGTTTCCATGCTTCCTTCAGACCTGTTGTCTGTTTTTAAATGTAGCCATTGCCGATGCTACTTCTGTAATATCTCTGTGCTGTTTCAGATGTCTCGCTCCTCTTCTAATCTCTCTATCTTGATTTCTGCTGCTGTGGCCTGTTGCTTCCACCTTCTGCATTCTGCTTTAACCTCTCTTCCATCTTCCTTTCCAGCTCATCTAGTCTCCTTCCCCTGTCTTCCGCCCTTTTTTTTGAGCTCTACCTCCCATTCCTCCCTCCCAGATTCGTCCTTTGGGAGCCCCTTGTCCTCATCCTGGTTCTAGGTTCCCCCGTTGCTCCACAGAAGGGGGCCACGGGGGGTTTAGGGGAGGGGATAGATGGTTAGGAGGAGAGGGGATGGATGGTTGTGGGGGGGGGGAGGATGGTTATTGGAGGGGTAGAGATAGTTGGGGAGGGGGTTAGATGGTTTGAGGGAGAGGGGATGGATGGTTTTTGGGGAGGGGGAGGATGGTTATTGGAGGGAGGGAGGTAGTTGGGGGGGTTAGACGGTTTTTGGGGGGGGGTTAGGTGGTATGGGGGAGGGGTAGGTGGCTAAGGTGAGGTGGTTAGGGAAGGGAGAGGGGGTGGGTTTGGGGAGGGGGGGTACGTGTTTGTGTCAAGTGTTTTTTGTAAAGTGGTGGAGGGTGTGTGGGGTTTTGTGTGTATATGCGTGTGTGTGTGTGTGTGTGGTGTGTGGTGTGTGTGTGTTTTGTGGTGGTGTGTGTGTGTGTGGTGTGTGTGTGAGTGTGGTGTGTGTGGTGTGTGTGTGGTGTGTGTGTGTGTGTGTGTGGTGGGTGTGTTGTGGTTTTGTGTGTGGTTGTGTGTGTGTTTATGTATATGTGTGTGTATGTGTGTGTGTGTGTGTGTGTGTGTGTGTGTGTGTGTGTGCGTGTGGTGGTGTGTGTGTGTGTGGTGTGTGTGTGAGTGCTACCCTTGTGTGTGTGTGCTTGTGTGTGAGGGAGGGAGGGTTAGGGGGGGTAGGTGGTGTGGTTGAAAGATCAGTCGTGTAAGGGACAATTTAGTCTCATTTATCTTTCCCAATTATGCTACTCTCTCCACTTATTGCCCTTTCTGAATTTACGTATTAATTGTTGCTGGTTTTTCATTTCCTTGTTCACATTGAGAGAGGACTTCCTAGCTTCCTAAGTATTCTTAACTGCTAATAACTCCGGTAGTAACACTGCCTGTGTGCGTGTGTGCATGTGTTTTGTGAGTTGTGTGTGTTGTGTGAGTGTCTTGTGCGGTGTAATGACTGGCCGCAAACTTCTTGTGACCTGACACAACCCTCCTGGGACTTGACCGACCCTCACACCGTCTTACAATGTTGCCCTTAAAAGCTTGTCCCACCTACCTTCTCACACTCGTCAACACTATATTTCACTATGTCTATGCTATTCTATTCTAATTCTGGTAATAGCTTGCAGGAGTGAGTGACCTATATCAAACAGTATGCAAGGCCAGCCAGGGCCATCAACATGCAAACCACAAATAGGCGAATAAACTTGCGCTGCAATGGTGCGGTGACAGTTGCCAGCTGCTGATGACGGAGTCGTCGTACGTAGGCCTTAAATCCCTATTTTGGAGATCCTTCACCCGTGATGTTTATAACCATATATTCTCATACATCCCGCTTCCTCATGCAATGTCACTCTTCAGTGATGATAGTATACACTTCACATTATATACACTTCACTTTATATGTATAATGGTGCACAACTTGTCGTGACGTCACTTCTTCAGGCCTACAGCTGCCAATGTGGCAACAGCGCCTAAGACCCCCAACGGTTTGTGCTTTGAAATATTATGATTTCAGCTTTCCTCTCACTTTCTTTAACTAATAACTTTAATTATCACTCGTAGTATTGTTCACTGACGTTCCACTACCACTGATTACTGCTAGCTGTTACTGCACGCCTTTCAACGCTAAGGTTCTCAGGTTCTCGGAGCCTTGTTACCCACGTCTGCACCCCACGGATCCACGTATGTATATGTGTGTGTGTGTGTGTGCTCACCTAATTGTGGTTGCAGGGGTCGAGAATCAGCTCCTGGCCCCGCCTTTTCACTGACCGTTACTGAGTCCTCCCTCTCTCTGCTCCATGAGCTTTATCATACCTCGTCTTAAAACTATGTATTGTTCCTGCCTCCACTACATCACTTGCCAGACTATTCCACTTTCTAACAACTTTGTGGCTGAAGAAATACTTCCTAACATCCCTTTGGCTCATCTGAGTCTTCAACTTCCAATTGTGACCCCTTGTTTCTGTGTCCCATCTCTGGAACATCTTGTCTCTGTCCACCTTACTATTCCATTCCACGCAGTATTTTGTATGTCGTTATCATGTCACCCCTGACCCTCCTGTCCTCCAATGTCATCAGACCGATTTCCCTTAACATTTCTTCGTAGGACATTTCCCTTAGCTCTGGAACCAGCTTTGTTGCAAACCTTTTGCAGTTTCTCTAATTTCTTGACGTGCTTGACCAGGTGTGGGTTCCAAATTGATGCTGCGTACTCCAGTATGGGCCTGACGTACACAGTGTATAGAGTCTTGAACGATTCCTTACTGAGGTATCGGAACTCTATTCTCAGGTTTGCCACGCGCCCATATGCCGCAGCAGTTATCTGGTTAATGTGTGCTTCCGGCGACGTGCTCGGTGTTATACTCACCCCTAGATCTTTCTCCTTGAGTGAGGTTTGCAGTCTTTGGTCGCCTAGCTATACTCTGTCTTCTTTGCCCTTCCCCCATCTTCATGACTTTGCATTTGGCAGTGTTAAATTCTAGGAGCCAGTTACTGGACCACGCGTCCAGCCTGTCCAGGTCTCTTTGTAGACCTGTCTGGTCCGCATCTGATTTAATTTTCCTCATTAATTTCACATCATCTGCAAATAATGACACTTCTGAGTCTATCCCTTGTGTGTGTGTGTGTGTGTGTGTGTGTGTGTGTGTGTGTGTGTGTGTGTGTGTGTGTGTGTGTGTGTGTGCGTGCGCTCGCGCTTGCAGGTCATAGTACCAATACCAATTACTCACCAGCAAATTAATGCTTTGAAAAACTTTGAAAATTAACTGACCACCCCATAAAGTCTTCCGCAACTCTGGTCAACTCATTAATTTCACAGTAAGGTCGAGATCCATTAAAGTGATAAACTCTCTGACGCAGTCAACCCAACTAACTTGAACATCAGCATGAAACAGCAGTATCGAAGTTGACTGTGTTTACTCACCTAGCTGCAGTTACCAGGGTCGAGTCTCGGTTCCTGTTTCAGTCTCTTGTGTTTACTGTCACTAATCCCATCATATGTATATGTAATTACCTATATAATATAATATCTTTGTTTACTTCAAGTACATATACAAGGTATACAGGCCTAGCTGACATCAATGACATACTACTATATAGAAAGCCCCTTGTTATGCTGAGTATTTCGGCAAATTAGGTCAGTTTTGTCCCAGGATGTGACCCACACCAGTCCACTAACACCCAGGTACCCATTTTACTGATGGGTGAACATGGACAACCAGTGTAAGGAAACACGTCCTGTTTCCATTCCTTCAGAACTAATGGTGTTTCGTTTTCAATGTTTAAACATATAGCATTTTAATATGCTTGAAGCAGCTCTCTGGTATAGTTTCGACAACTTCTTTTCTCAGTCTAAAACTGAGGTCTCGTGTTCTCTTTTTTGATTTTGGTAGGAAATCATATTTTTTCCTTAATTTATTTAAATCTTATGTGTGATTATCTTGTCTTCAGGCAACGAGGTCATAATCCGAATTTTTAGTCTTTTTCGTACCCCATATTTTGAAACTCGTCTTTGAAATTTTGTGTATTATATGCATGTTTTAATTCCAAATGCGAAAGTGTCCCAAAATAAAATTTTGCCTCATATGTTGTGAGCAGAACATTTCCACACTCATATGTGAAGCACATTATGAAGCACATTATGAAGCACATTATGAAGCAAATTATGAAGCACATTATGAAGCACATTATGAAGCACATTATAAGCACAATTATGAGAAATATGAAGCACATTATGAAGCACATTATGAAGCACATTATGAAGCATATTATGAAGCACATTATGAAGCACATTATGAAGCAAATTATGAATCAAATTATGAAGCACATTATGAAGCAAATTATGAAGCACATTATGAAGCATATTATGAAGCAAATTATGAAGCACATTATGAAGCAAATTATGAAGCACATTATGAAGCATATTATGAAGCATATTATGAAGCAAATTATGAAGCACATTATGAAGCACATTATGAAGCACATTATGAAGCACATTATGAAGCACATTATGAAGCACATTATGAAGCATATTATAAAGCAAATTATGAAGCACATTATGAAGCATATTATGAAGCAAATTATGAAGCACATTATGAAGCATTATGAAGCATATTATGAAGCACATTATGAAGCAAATTATGAAGCATATTATGAAGCATATTATGAAGCACATTATGAAGCATATTATGAAGCAAATTATGAAGCACATTATGAAGCATATTATGAAGCAAATTATGAAGCACATTATGAAGCATATTATGAAGCAAATTATGAAGCACATTATGAAGCATATTATGAAGCAAATTATGAAGCATATTATGAAGCATATTATGAAGCACATTATGAAGGATATTATGAAGCACATTATGAAGCATATTATGAAGCAAATTATGAAGCACATTATGAAGCATATTATGAAGCAAATTATGAAGCACATTATGAAGCACATTATGAAGGATATTATGAAGCATATTATGAAGCACATTATGAAGCATATTATGAAGCAAATTATGAAGCATATTATGAAGCACATTATGAAGGATATTATGTTCTTGTCAATTTTGGTGACTCTTAGATCTCTCTCTGCAGCTGATTCACTGAATTTTTTTTTAATCTTTATTCCTCGTGTAGCTTGTTATTGCTTTCAAAAATTTTCTTTACATGGCAGTTATCCCAACTGAATTTCATCATCCTGTCATTTCATTTACGAACTTGATTCAGATCTCGAAGGAGTTTACTTCTATATACTTATTTAATATAATATTTTTTTGTCATTTGCAAATATATTGGCATATTTTTTCTTAGTTCTATAAGATCGTTATAAATTTTTGAAGTTGTGTGTTTGTGTTTCCTTTACACAACGCTAACAGTTTCAATTTTATTCGTCCAGCATTTTGTATATTCCAGATTAGTGTTCTATGAGAAGTTTTATCCTAATATTTCTTAAATTCTAAGTAGCTGCAATCCTCCTCTCCATTTCTTTCTTGAAAGATTTCTCTGTCACAATCTCCTGTCTATATATTTGATATATAGAAATACACTGATTTCCTCGTAAAACTGAAGAATTTGCTAATTACATATACTTAGCTTCCCTAAGTATTCCATTTGCTTTTCATTAAGGGCTTTGTCTATTATTATAACAATTAGCTTATTAACGCTGACAAGCCCGTACTTCTCAAAAGTTTCTTTGTCCCATTTTTAAAAACATTTCTCTCTTAGTTTCCCTTCCCGAAGTGAAATTCCCCCAAAAAATCTAGTGTGTAGTTGAGTTCTTCAGCCGAGGTTTTCAAACCCGTGATGCATAATGAAATAGTTATAATCATAAAATTAATTTTTAAAGAGGAGGACCTGTAAGCCAGCAGAAGGCCTCGATCAGATGATTATAACTTCCAGCGGCTGGTCATTATATAACTAAGACCTGCGTCAGGACACACTTGTCCTGTTTCCTGACAAATCTTACCTGGTCTAACCTAACCATGGTGCTATCACGTCACATGTTGTTATAGCTTTTCACCAGTGAAAAGTAGCTTGATTACTCTTTCAATATTTCAATATACTTCGTTTCAGTGGGTGGGGTTTCAGTCTGCAACATCGTACGTCTTCTGTAAACACTGCACCGTCATGCTTATTATCTCACACATTTCCACATAAAATTTGGATTTTTGTCGCTGTTATAATTCCTTTTATGCTGCACATGCGTCTGATTTATCAACCTGTCTATTCTCTGAACCATTTATCTACATTCTTGCACATTTAGTTGGCGATGTACAAATTTCCATCTGTTTTAAAATTATGTCCTATTAACAACTATATTTTTTATTTTTAAATTTTCTTTCTCATTTCTTACATTGATATATTAATTTCTAGCTTGTTGGAACCTCTGGTATGTTTCCAAATACTTTCTTTCTTATTACTGTTTATTACAAATGTCACGTTTCTTGCAGAGCTCTGCATAATTTGCTTGTAAGTCCCGAGAAATATTACTTACTCCAATTTCTTTCGCTGAGTTTCTGACTTATATCATCACACATTTCTTTCTCATTGTTTAGCTTATCCTATTTGCTTTTATTTCTCACCTCTTATTTGGACACATTTATTTTCATTGGAACATGGTCACGCCTTCCAAATACGATTAAATAATTTATATTGAGATTTTTTATATTTCCTCTTGTAACTATTGGGTCTAGTACTGAGTGTGTGTTGCCTTCTCTCACTCGAGTGTGTTGCCTTCTCTCACTCGAGTGTGTTGCCTTCTCTCACTCGAGTGTGTTGCCTTCTCTCACTCGAGTTTGTTGCCTTCTCTCACTCGATGGTTGCCTTTTTTCACTCGAGTGTGTTGCCTTCTCTACTCGAGTGTGTTGCCTTCTCTCACTCGAGTGTGTTGCCTTCTCTCATTTCGAGTGTGTTGCCTTCTCTCATTCGAGTGTGTTGCTTCTCTCACTCGAGTGTGTTGCCTTCTCTCACTCGATTTGTTTTTTGCCTTCTCTCACTCGAGTGTGTTGCCTTCTCTCACTCGAGTGTGTTGCCTTCTCTCACTCGAGTGTGTTGCCTTCTCTCACTCGAGTGTGTTGCCTTCTCTCACTCGAGTGTGTTGCCTTCTCTCACTCGAGTGTGTTGCCTTCTCTCACTCGAATGTGTTGCCTTCTCTCACTCGAGTGTGTTGCCTTCTCTCACTCGAGTGTGTTGCCTTCTCTCACTCGAGTGTGTTGCCTTCTCTCACTCGAATGTGTTGCCTTCTCTCACTCGAATGTGTTGCCTTCTCTCACTCGAGTGTGTTGCCTTCTCTCACTCGAATGTGTTGCCTCTCTCACTCGAGTGTGTTGGGCCTTCTCCACTCGAGTTTGTTGCCTTCTCTCACTCGAGTGTTTTTGCCTTCTCTCACTCGAGTGTTTTGCCTTCTCTCACTCGAATGTGTTGCCTTCTCTCACTCGAGTGTGTTGCCTTCTCTCACTCGAGTGTGTTGCCTTCTCTCACTCGAGTGTGTTGCCTTCTCTCACTCGAGTGTGTTGCCTTCTCTCACTCGAGTGTGTTGCCTTCTCTCACTCGAGTGGTGTTGCCTTCTTTTCACTCGAGTGTGTTGCCTTCTCTCACTCGAGGGTGTTTGCCTTCTCTCACTCGAGTGTGTTGCCTTCTCTCACTCGAGTGTGTTGCCTTCTCTCACTCGAGTGTGTTGCCTTCTCTAACTCGAGTGTGTTGCCTTCTCTAACTCGAGTCATCTCTTAATACGGAGACATAAAAAACGGTATGATCATTATACTAATAAGTTGATTAATCATGGGTTAGTATTCTAGTCTGTTTCTTTATAATTAAAATCCTAAATTACAGTCATATTGTTCTTGCATTTTCATATTTATTCTTAATTTAATAGACCACGTAACGCTGTAGTCCCTTATTTATCATGTTAGATAACGTTGTGGTCCTTTATTTATCATGCAGCTAGACAACGTATTCTCCTTATCAGTTTCATGTCATCTGCGATCGGGAACACCTCTGAAATGTTCACTTACTCCAGAAACAGCACTGGTCCAAGTATTGTTCCCTTGTGAAACCCAACACGTTTCACTCGCCCAGTCCGATACATCCTGCTTAGAAGTAACTCGTTGCTTCCTTCCCGTTGGTTACTCTTTGATCCACTCTAGTGCTTTCCTAGTAATTCTTGCCTGCTCTTCCAGCTTCTGTGCTTCTCTCTCGTGGGGCCCTGTAACGAGCGCCTTCATGCATTCCAAACAAATACAGTCTACTTATTCCTCTCTCTCTCTCTCTCTCTCTCTCTCTCTCGCTCGCTCGCTCTGGCCTAATTTCGGTTACCTTATTATAGAACTCTAGAAGATTTTTGAGGCAGAATTTACCATTTCGAAAACCGTGCTGGTTGTTGTTTATGAAATCACACATTAACATGGGCTTTACTAATCTCCTCTTGATAATCTTCTCCAAAACCTCACATACTATGAACGTTGTGACACTGATGTATAATGGAATCCCACCTTTCTGTCACTTTTTTTTTTTAAATATTGGGACTATATTCGTCGATTTCCAGACTTTTGGAAGTTGCCCTGTTTCACTCGATTGGTTGATGATCGCTGCTAGTGTGTCATACAGTTCCTCTGCTCCCACTCGAAGAAACCGTCGATAGATATCTGGTCTCATTGAGTTTGAGGTATCTAGTTCACAAGTATTTTCATTTCCTCTTCTTCCGTTCGTTCTCTGGCAATATTCCCGATTCCACTGAGAATTTCCACGAAACATTTTGTTTAGCTCCTCACAGACTTTCTGGCATTCCTAGTGAGCTCCCCACCTTCATTCTTTTTCATAGTATCTGCCTTCTGTCTTCCTAAAATTGCCACTCATTAGGGGGTGAAACTTGCATTAAAAGGGAGTGAGTTAGGGGTGGATTTGGAGCACGGGGGAGGTGAATTAGTGTCTCGGATAAGGGGGAGCTGTGGGAAAGGATATTACACTGGTAAGAGATTATTTGCTCCCTGGTTTTCCGTATTTCTTGTCTTGAGTTTTGCCACTGCTCACAATGGGCAAAAATCTCTTACTCCCTGCCCTAGTGTGTATGTGTGTATTTACCTATTTGTACTCACCTATTTGTGGTTTCTGGGGTGGAGTCATAGCTCCTGGTCCCGCCTCTTCGCTGGTCGCTACTAGGTCCGCTTCCTCTCAGTCTCCATGAGCTTAATCGAGCTTCTTCTTAAAGCTGTGTATGGATCTTGCCTCCACTACATCACTCTCCAGATTGTTCCACTTCCTGACAACTCTATGACTGAAGAAATACTTCCTAACATCCCTATGACTCATCTGAGTTTTCAGCTTCCAGCTGTGACTCCTTGTTGCTGTGTCCCATCTCTGAAACATCCAGTCCCTATACACCTTGTCGGTTCCTCTCACTATTTTATATCATGTCTTCCCTATCCCTCTTGTCGTACAGTGTCGTCATGTTGATTTCCCTTAATCTCTTCTAGTACTGTGTGTGTGTGTGTGTGTGTGTGTGTGTGTGTGTGTGTGTGTGTGTGTGTGTGTGTGTGTGTGTGTGTGTGTGTGTGTGTGTGTGTAAAAACGGAGATAAAAGGTAAGTAATGCAACGCTGATAACTTAGACGAGGAGAGACTAAAATCCCATCACAAAGCTGTGGTTAACTTGACGCTGCCTTCCTCATCAATTCACATGCCTTCTCCTCACCCCTCTTCTCCTCCCCTTCTTCTTCTCCTCCTGCTCCATTCTCTCTCACACTCACTCTTTGCATTACAAGATGCCAACATCTCCCTAGGAGACGCACCACAGCATCCCTTAAGTTCACGAGTCAGGAACACCAAACAGTAAACAAATTTGGTAATATTTTACCACTGGAGTAATGCGGAAGTTTCAGCGTATGAGGTAAAGATTTTCCATCAAGTTGGAGAACGTTTCATGCAAGCGAAAACATTTGCTTTCACTGAGAAACATTTTCTGGCATTGTAAAACATCTGGTACCACTGAGAAACAATTGGAGGCACAGAGAAACATTTGATACCACACGAAAATATTTGCTGCCATTAAGCAATATTTGGTTGCACTGGGAAACATTTGCTAACACTGAGAAATATTTGCTGACACTGAGAAATATTAGATGCCTTTGGAAAACTTTTACTGTCATTAAGAAACGTTTGCTAGCACTGGGAAACATTTTCTGTCAGTGTGAAGCACTTGCTGTCAGTGAAAACATTTGTTCAAAGTGGGAAACATTTGCTCTCGGTGAGAAACATTTGTTGTCAGTGGAAAACCTTCACTCTCAACGGAAAACATTTGTTCTGAGTGAGAAACATTTGTCAGTGGTAAACATTTCCTGTCAGTGGAAACATTTTTTCTAAGAGGGAAATATCTGCTCTCAGTGGGAAACAATTCTTGTCAGTAGGAAAGATTTCTCAGTGGGAAACATCTGCTGACAGTAGGAATCATCTTACAGGATACATCGAATAAATTTTCATGAACCGTAATCTGCTTCAACATCCTTCACTTTCCTACTGGCATCTTCATTCTTTTTCTCGCTCTCACTCTCCCTCTCACTCTCGCATTTTATCTTCTCTTCAGTTTTCAGTTTTTTTTTTTCATCTTCCTCCTTCGCCTCCTCGTCCTTCCCCTCATCCTCCTCCACTTCTTCCTCCCCAGCCACTGAAGAGAACAAGCCATCAAAAGTGCCCACAAATGCCTTCTTGATAGCCAATAAAGGTATCAGTGGCGTTCTTGCGCAGCACCTTGTATGCATAATTAAACACTGGCTGTCTGGTCTACAAGATGGCTGCACAAGTCTGCCCTCACCACACATCCAACTCGAACCCTGCGTCTCGTCATTATTTTCTGCATGAAGGCAATAAAGCGACGCAGGAAGAAAGTAAAGAAAAATATATTTAAGAGCTCTAAAACAAACTTATGCAGTTAAGAAAGTTTGTCACGTGTGTGTCTGGCTTTATGAAGCTGGACATGTTGGTTTCGGAATGTATGGAGAATATTTACGTGGGAACAGGGAATACTTAGGTAGGTATGGGCAATAATTACTTGAGAAGTGGGAAGAATTACGTATGAGGAATATTTGTTTTGGTATGGGGAATATTTACTTTGGTAAGGGGAATATTTACTTTGGTAGGGGGAATATTTATGTGGGTATGGGAAAGACTTAGGTGGTTATGGGGAAGATACGAAAATATGAGCGAGATTTAGTTTGGTATGAGAAGACAGGTAAGTATGGGGAGATTTAGTTGGGGATGGAGAAGATTCATGTCGTTATGAAGGATATTTCCTTGAGTATGAGGATTGTTAAAGTGGGTATTCTGAATAATTATGTGGTTATAGGATATATTTAAGTGTGGGGAATATTTAAGTGAATAAGTGGGAATAATGTGTAAGTATGGGGAATATTTATGTAAGTATGGAGAATATCTATGTAGATATAAAAAAATTACGTTTGTAGCGGAAATATTTATTTGGGTATGGCTTTTTAGGTGGGTATGATAAATATTTAAAGCGTATGAAATTATATATATATATATATATATATATATATATATATATATATATATATATATATATATATATATATATATATATATATATATACAAAACAACCACTGTGAAAGAGTAGTGAAATTCCAAGCGCTTTCGTGACTATTCACATTGTCAAGGAACTATGAAAGTAATACATCAAAGGAAGGCAATTAAAGAGCTTAGACCACACCTCACAGTCAACTCCCACAACAAAGAAACACCTGACGCACGACAATACCGGACTCATAAGAAAAGAGGAACACTGCAGTAGGTCCGCTGGCCCAACTAGACAGGTCCTCACGACATCCCACTAACAAAATATTCTACCCAAGAAATAAGGTTTATTTGTCCAATGTATTATTAAACTCTTCCCAAATTTTATTAATTATAAATGAATCTAATTTATATAAACCAAAGGAAATAATTATTCATATTAGCTCTGTGAAGTTCTGCCCAGTGAATCTCCGTGAATCTGCACAAGATGTCCTCTCTTAAGCAACTGTACCAACAGCTGAAAGAGGAGCTTAGGGTTGCTAAACTTGAGATACGGCGACTGATGGAGGAAAACAAGAGGATTCGAAGTAATCCTCCTGTTGCGAGTCCTCAGGTCAAGAGAGGAACCTGGTCAGTGGCCGGCCAACATGGAACAAAACTGAAAATCAGGAAGTCTGTTGGAGTGGCGGAAACAACGAAGATCCAGAAAATTGCTGTGGAGACATCCAACCCATTTTCGGTGTTACCAGACGAATGTGGGTTGTCTACTGGGAACGTCACAACGAGAACCAAGGGAGCATTGGCAGACGTGAGACATCCCTTGATACCCCAATGAAGACCATCAAGAACGTCATGACAAATTCCACAAATGAAGGTAAGAACATTGTTTTAGTTGGAGACAGTCAGATTAAGTTTATGGATAGGGCCTTTTGTCTTAGGGACAGGAAGAGGAGGCTCAGGGTATGTTTTCCTGGGGCTGGGATGGGGGATATTGTTAGCCGTCTGGACGACATCATGAAAGGTAATGGGAGCAATCCTATTATCTGCCTCAGTGCGGGAGGCAACGATGTTGGCAGACGTAGGAGTGAGGACCTGATTAGCAAATATAGGTCAGCAATAGAGATAATTAGGAAGAAGGGTGGGAACCCTGTCATATGGAGTATTTTGCCAAGGAGAGGAGTTGGAAACGAATGGTTGTCCAGGGCAACTGGTGTCAATTGCTGGCTGGACGAATACTGTAAGGAGAATGCGGTAACATTCATTGACAACTGGGACCTCTTCTATGGCAGAAATGACATGTATGCCAGGTATGGGGTTCACTTATCTAGGTCTGGGGTGGTAGCACTGGCAACGGCAGTGGAGGGGGCTGTTAGGGCTTTAAACTAGGAATATATAGTGGTATGGGTTTTGACGAAAATACAGTGAAGTCCCAGTATAGTAAAACTATGAGTTCTAGGGGAACTAGTAATAGGAAGAATGAGGTGGATATTGGAAAGCCAATGGCACTAGGCGACAAGGACAGTAATAGGTTTAGTGAAAAAGCAGTTATGAGCAGGAAGAGTAAAGAGAAAGGAGGGTCTTTAAAACTATAATATGTTAATAGCCGTAGTGCTAGGAATAAGATGGATGAGTTGAGATTAGTTGCTAGTGCAGGTAACATTGATGTATTTGCAATCACTGAGACATGGTTTAATTTCAAAAGTCGGGACATGTCTTCGGAATGTCACATTCAGGGTTTTAAATTGTTCCAAGTAGATAGAAATATCGGTAAGTGAGGTGGGGTGGCACTGTATGTCCGAGATCACTTGAACTGTTGCATAAAAACGGGTATTAAGTCTGAGGTAACATATACAGAGTCTGTCTGGATAGAATTTTCAGAGGGGCATAAAAAATTGATTCTAGGAGTGATATACCGTCCCCCAAACTTAGATAGGGACCAAGGTAAATTACTGTGGGAGGAAATTGTTAAGGCCACAAGGCACGATAATGTAGTAATTCTAGGGGACTTGTAACTTTAGTCACATTGATTGGAATTTCTTGACTGGGAATTTAGAATCAATTGACTTCTTAGTAGTTCAGGAATGTTTTTTGAAGCAGTTTGTGACAGAACCTACAAGGGATAATAACCTTCTTGATTTGGTTCTGGTGAACAAGGAAACCCTTGTTAATAATTTAGAAATTAATGAGGAACTCGGCACAAGCGATCACAAATCAATTACCTTTAGCATAGAATGGAAGTATGATAGTAGGGACAACTCAGTAACAGTCCCAGATTTTCGCTTAGCAGATTACAATGGGCTTAGAGAACACTTATCATCTGTTGACTGGGGTAACGAAGAGAGCTATCAATATGACAGTTTTCTGAACACCATACATGCTGCTCAAAGAACGCTTATCCCGTATAAAGAAATTAGATCAAATAGAAATGACCCAAAATGGATGAATAATAGGCTGAAATATCTACTAGGGCATAAGAAAGGAATTTATAGGAGCATCATCTTATGAATCAATATATTGACATAAAGAGGGACGTTAAAAAGGGGATAAGAAAAGCTAAAAGGGACTATGAAATTAAAGTTACTAGGCATTCGAAAACTAACCCAAAAAGTTTTTTCCAGGTGTATAGAACGAAAGTTAGAGATAAGATAGGCCCTCTTAAAAATAACTATGGGCATCTTACTGACAAAGAGAATGAAATGTGCTCAATTTTAAATAATTATTTCCTATCTTTTTTAACACAGGAAGACACTAACAATATTCCAGTAATTAATTTTTATAGTGGGCCAGAAGAAGATAAATTATGTAACATCACAGTCACTAGTGAAATGGTTATGAAACAAATAGATCGACTGAAGCAAAATAAGTCGCCGGGTCCTGATGAGGCTTTTTCAAGGGTTCTTAAGGAATGCAAAATGGAACTCTGTGAACCATTAACTAATATTTTTAATTTATCTCTTCAAACAGGTGTAGTGTCTGATATGTGGAAGATGGCTAATGTAATTCCTATTTTTAAAGCAGGGGACAAGTCGTTACCGTCAAATTACCGCCCAATAAGCCTGACCTCAATTGTAGGCAAATTACTAGAGTCAATTATAGCTGAGATTATAAGAAGCCATCTCGATAAGCATAGCTTGATTAATGATACTCAGCATGGATTCACAAGAGGCCGTTCTTGTCTAACTAAATTATTAACTTTCTTCAGTAAAGCTTTTGAGGCTGTTGACCAAGATAAAGAATTTGGTATTATTTACTTAGATTTTAGTAAGGCTTTTGATAGAGTTCCGCACCAAAAACTGTTAAAGAAAGTGGCAGCTCATGGCATTGGGGGAAGGGTGCTCTCGTGGATCGAGTCATGGCTCACAGACAGGAAGCAGTGTCCATAAATGGGGTTAAATCCGAGTGGGGATCTGTAACAAATGGAGTTCCAAAGGGATCAGTCTTGGGCCCGTTGTTGTTTATAATATATATCAATGATCTTGATGAGGGAATTACTAGTGAAATGAGCAAATTCGCCGATGACACAAAGATAGGTAGGATAATTGATTCAAACGTAGATATCAGGGAACTTCAGGAGGATTTAGAAAAACTCAATACCTGGTCAGCAAAGTGGCAGATGCAGTGCAATGTAGATAAATGCAAGGTTCTGAAGCTCGGGAGTGTCCATAACCCAAGCACTTATAAGTTAAATGTAGAACTTAGCCATACAGATTGTGAAAAGGACTTGGGGGTTATCAGTCCCTCAAGGTTGAGGGACTGATTACCTCATTCTCCTCCTGTTCTTCAAGATTTTCCTTTGTATGGACTGATGAAGCCACTGTGTGGCGAAACGTTTCCTCAATAAAGATACCCAAGAGTTGCACATGTGTCTAATTTATCAACGTGTCAGTTTTGAACATTAGCACAATGCAGATTTAAAAGGACTTGCCTTTATAAGTCAATGGGAAAATTGGTATTACTCATTTCGCCTCATTCTTCAAAAATTTTCTCCTGTGTATGATGATTAAGTAGTTGTAAGAAATTTAATAAAGATATCTATTGGGTTGCAAAAATAATTTTTCTTTTATAATAAGTTGGTGGTTCTCTGATTCTTTTGATCAAAATTACAATTTTTACTTAAAAAAGCAAAGTATATCTTATAAGTATAAGAGAAAATTTTGAAGCAATTAATTTCGCCAAATTCCAGTTTGACCTAACGAAAAAATAATATTTACATATTGATTCGATATTAAATTATTGTAAAGAATTTATATATATATTTATTAGGTTATAAATAAATTATTATTGTTATAATTAAGGTTATAGTATGTTTTTTAAGATTCTTTGATAAATATTATAATTTTTTACATTAATTATGAATATATATCTTTAAATATAAGGAGAAATTTTTCAGAATCAATGCAGTGTAATATTTGGAAATGAGTTCTTTGTAATTGGAAAAAGTTTTCTATATTGGCACGTCTATTATGTGTTAAATGCAAATTTATCGAATATATATCTAACTTTATAGTATATTTATTTTTTTTTTTTTATTTATTA
The DNA here is from genome assembly GCF_026875155.1 of Cherax quadricarinatus. Lineage (NCBI taxonomy): Eukaryota > Metazoa > Arthropoda > Malacostraca > Decapoda > Parastacidae > Cherax > Cherax quadricarinatus. The sequence continues at coordinate 53,534,763 of NC_069419.1, forward strand.
TATCTATTCTCCGGTCAGTGCTCTATTTCAAATGTGGTACCGCTTGTACCTAATGGGGAGTTAGGTCTAATTAAGTCTATTGGGAGGTGGCAAAGATGTAATTTTGATCAAGTGCAGCGACAACATCCCCGCCTAAAGGGGCTGCGTAGCCTCTAGTGAGGTATTGTTGGCTCCTTTCTATATGATTGAGCAGGGTTGCCAGATTGGCCATTTCATGGCCAAATTTTTGAAATTGGCCATTTTTGAACTCTGTGGCCATGAACAAATCAGTTTGGCCATTTACGCAAATGTGGCCACTAATCTGGCCATTTTTACAAATAATTCAAATCATATGCATTATTTACTTAGTTTAATATTGCTACCGCATTGCATGGCTAGCTGTTGGAACCCCTTTACGTGGCGTTCGGTTGGCGGTGACGCCGCTTGAGGGAAATTGACTGTTACTGAAAATGTTCGATGACGTCATGAGTCTTTAGTAGCTGCACTTGTATAAAACAAGTACACAAAGCTCCCGTTAGCTATTATTGCTATAAACTCCGGTTCTGTTGATAAATACCAGCAAACACGCTGCAGTTTCGTTTTGTGCTCGTATAAAATATGTCCACAACAACCATACCAGTTTGGGTTCATGTCTGTTTTGATCGTCTCTAGTTAGGTACGGCGTAGACTGTGTTGCAAGTGTTGTTACGTTGTGTGATATCAGACATTTGGTGATCTTTGATTATAGTTCGATCTCATAAGCTTTGATACTGTAAAGTAAAAGGACACAAGTGCAACTAATGTGGCATTTTATTGTGGCAACGCTTCGCTCTCCAGGAGCCCTGTCAAGCCGTTACAAACAGTGCATGGACAGAGGGTATATATAGGCTCAGAGTGAGGTGCAATGCTAGTGGTAGAAGTAGTGACATAAGTTGTAGTAGTAATACAATATGGTAGAGCAATTAACTCGTACATGAGTAAAAGGATATAAAAGCTATTACTTGGGTAACATAAGAATAGGTTAGACAAATACAGACTGGATAGAGAAGGCCTGTTTCAGTGTTCACTCTCTGTAATGTGCTTTGTGAAGTATTAACAGGAGAGACTATGTGATGGCAGGCTTTACTGTTTTCAGGAGGATTCTTGTTACAAAAAACGCGATTTCTAAAAAGCATAGATATCTCCAGTGAATATTAGAAAGGACTGCCCTTCTAGCATCCAGCCTGTTACTGGGTTTTCGTAACAAGTAGTCAGTATCCTGGTCCAATTATCCATTAGAATTCAATAAGAATTATTAGTGCTTCAGGGTTACAACTGGTAGGCTACTAACTAGAGAAATTAAAGTTTAATAAATTTATTGTCTAGCGTATATCAAATTAAATTAAATCAATATCAACAAAATAAGAATAATCACTTCTCTCGTGTACAGTATTATTGTGCCGAAAGCACATATCACATTTATAATTCTTAAGTACCGTCTGGTACATTAACGTTTAATAATACAATATACAAATAAGTTTGTGTATGCGTTTAAGTGCTCTAAGTAGTTCGCTATGTCTCACGACTCGACTAGACTTAAACCAGTGACTGACAAAGTCCTCACATCAACTAACTTCTTGACCACGTGGCAATCAGAACAGCTTGCTTGAACAATAAAAAGAATGCTAAGCCCAATAGCAATATAACAAGCAACTGTGACACAGAATCAGGATCAAGGAGATAATATAACGACAGCTAGTAGGGACCATCTGCAGATCCTCCACAAAAGTCACAAAACTCCGATACTACTGAATCTAAGTTCAGCATAAGAAAATCTCCGACTGTGACAGTACACAGATACCAGTACAAGTTAGGTCAGAAGCTACAGCTCAGGACCTGAATTGCTCAGAATGTCTGAGACACACAACCTCAGTACAACGTCGAAAATCACTAAGTCTAGACAACGTTCTGTGAACTGAATCTCACAGAACCTATAACAATAATGAGACAGAGACGATCTTCCAACAAGGGCCAATAAGGGAGATTTAGGCACGTCTTGTCTAGAATACGTCCAACCACCAAGCGAGTCTAGACCAGACTGAATACTTCAGGCGAGATGTGAACACCCCCCACCCCTAGATCACGTGATAGCTCCGTGAAAAGTTGCTGCCCAGCAACAGAGAAGCCGGCAGAGTAACGAGCCACAAGCGATAATTACAGTAGTTAGACAATCAAGACTTGAACTATGATCACATAATAACAATATATGAATGTTACATCCTACCTAACAATATAACTAAGTCAAATAATAATATAAAGCAATATATTTACGATTTAGCTATTATCGCAAATATAAGCAATATAAAATTATATGAAATGGTAAAATACATTATATACATTGTGACCCATTCAGGGGTTGCAACAATTCTTGCTAAGACTTCAGGGATGGTGAAGTTGTCTTTTTGTTTAATTGTATTAGAAACAGCTATCAGTGAAGATTTAAGGCACTTGCGTCTGCGGAAATTAGTTTCTTTGATCACTAATTTAGCGTCCTGAATTTCATGAGATGATTGGTGGAATTTCGGTGTTGTACACAGGTGTTGTTCAAGTTATCGTTCTTACATGCGTAAATGTGTTCATTGAGGCGGGTGTCGAGGTTTCTTGCTGTTTCACCTACATAAATCTTGTCGCAGCCTCCACAGAGTATAGTGTAAACCCCTGCATTGATAGGTTCGTGGTGCTTGGATTTTGTCCTGGGTAGATCCTTTACTGATGTGCTGGAAGCGATGGCGACTCTGGTGTTAGCTTGTGAAAGTAATTTAGAAACGTTCATTGAAACCTGGCTGTTGGGAAGAATTATAACTTTGTTGGGAGTAGTGTTGGTGCGTGGAGAATTAAAGAACTGAAGAGCTCTTTTCTTGCAGTCTTTGATGAAAAATGAAGGAAAATGTAACTCAGTGAAGGTTTGGTGAATGTAAGTACATTCCTCGTCAAGAAACTCAGGACTATAAATTCTGTATGCTCTTAAAAAAAACCCGATGATGATGCCTCTTTTGGTCTTAGTATCTTGACTGGAATAGAAGTGTGTGAGATCATTTTTATTGGTAGGTTTCCGATCAACTTTAAATCTTAGGTTGTTGTCTACTTTGTGAATGAGGACGTTGAGGAAAAGTAGCTAGTCATTGGACTCTTCTTCTAGTGTAAACTGGATCGCCGGTTCAACTGCGTTGAGCCTTGCCTGTAGATTCCGTACATCAAAACGTTTGGGAGTTATTCGGAGGACGTCGTCCACGTAACGTAACCAAGTGACGCTTGAAGGGATGATGTTGGCGAAGTGTTCGGACTCTAGGTGTTCCATGTATAAGTTGGCTAGGACGGCAATGAGGGGGGACCCCATTCCCATGCCGTAGGTTTGTTTGTAGAGCTTGTTATTGAAAGAAAAACAGTTGAAATTAACACAGAGTTCAATTAAGTCAACAAAATCTCCGGGATGTAGAGGAAGATTAAGGTCCTGATTGACTTTACGTCGTAGAACCTCGATGGCTTTTGTGGTAGGTGCTTTTGTGAAGAGGGAAGTCACGTCCTAACTGCTTAGTTTCTTGTTACGAATGGAGAGGTTTCGAATGCGGTTGAGAAGGTCGCCTGAATATTTAAGATGAGCGGGGCTGATGGTCCCCAGAAGGCAGGAAAGATGTTTGGCAAGAACTCCGTCTACTTTGTGTGGAACACTACCTGTACCTGACGTGATTGGTCTGAGAGAAATATTATGTTTATGGGTCTTGGGTAAACCATACATGTGTACTGCTTTAGGGTTGCTGGGTAACAAGTACTGTTTGTAACGGCTTGACAAAGCTCCTGGAGAGCGAAACGTTGCCACAATAAAATGTCACATTAGCTGCACTTGTGTCCTTTTACTTTACATATTGTCGGTAATTCTACCAACATTATTACAGCTTTGATACTGGAATATTTTACATAAACTTTACCAACATTGTGTCATAATACAAGTAATATGTTCAATATCGTAAGAATGGTGATTAGGTAATTTTAGTATAATTATTGAAAAAAAAATTTAATATCGTTTGTAAACTCGAACTTAATCTTTCTTATATTTTTTTTTTTTATTTTCCCTTTACCAGTTTGTTGTTTTTTGTGTCATGTTAGTATTTGTAGCACTATAATTTGTTTTTTGTTTCTTCATTTTCGGAACCGAGATATTTTTTTATTGTTTTTTCAAGCCCTTTAAAATGCCTAAGTACAAAAATGATAATAGAGGTGGAAGAAAATATAAAAAAAAAGAGTGGGAAGTTAAATATTTGTGGCTGGAATCTTCTGATGATGGTCAAAATGCATATTGTACGTATTGCAAAGCTAACTTGCTGCCAAAACCCAGAAACAGGATGCAAATTAAACTGCTGGATTCAATTGTAATAATCTGTTCATTCTTATGTGATAATATGTGCTGCTATAACTTTAAATGTTCCCCCAAAATGCTACAAATGCACAAGAGCAAAACCCTTTACGACTCGACTGCAGAAAAAGAACAAAATATTCAATATCTTGAGGACGTGTTGTCAATTTGACAGCTGCGTTTCACTGTATTTTAAGTTTAATTAAAAGTATTTTTGGTGATACGTAATCGAATATATAGGCATAATTTATGTACACTTAATTATTGGTATGTTAATTCACACAATTCAATAATTTTATATCCTTGGCAATATTTTTGGCCTAATACTTTTCCAAAGTGGCCATTTTTGGCCATATTTTCTTTAAAATTTGACCCTAAGCTGTTGTGTTCATCTGGCAACCCTGTGATTGAGGTTGTTCTGGTTGCCTCTGACGCCGAAATTAGCCAATGTTCCATGATAGGTTTTCTGTTGGCAGTGTCAAAAGAAACACTGAGGTCGGAAAATGCTGAATGTTCGTATATGCCAAACAAAGTTCAATGTTCTGGGGGTAAGCGTTGCAGTCTCGAGGCGTGCACATATTGCTGTGTGTCGTGGGTGAGTGATGAACAAGCATGGATACTTTTTTTAATTTTGGACCACATGTGGGAAGCAGAATGTATAAGGCTGATGAATCCATACAATATCTATTCCCGATATTTGACAGAATATTTGTACTATTAATTCCCTGGACTCATTAATTGATTTGAGTCAGCTGCTTTGTAATTTCTATGCCTGTTCATAAACGTTCTCACGCTGAGCTCGAAGCCTTGAGTTCGTGGTTCACCCTCACTGCTCCTTCATAGTCAAAGACCAGTTAGTTTATTTTATCCAGGTGTTGCGACAGTCATGAAAATAAAAAATCTTCATACAGTGCATTCACGGAAGTGAAGTTGTATGCTACCTACCAAATTATTTGTATGTCTGAAGTGCATATGCAGATTTTCAGGAGCATTGATGCCCTCTCTTACAGAGGGTAGTGACTTGACACATTGATTCTGTATATGTAAAGGGTTCATGTACAATAAATACACTGAGAGCGGTGTCAATGCGTCTACGTCCTATGACGTAATCAAGTCTGGCTCCCAAAAGCTAAGTGATGCTACACGGGGCGAGGATGCACATCATATTTTTTTTTAAGGTACCTTACATACTGTCTTTCGTTTGTTTTACTGTCGGTGTCTCCTACGTTCACATGCCGTAAGTTCAGTTTCCCCATGATGATGAATTGTGAGCTATTATTGAGTACTGAGTCTTTTTTTCATTTGTCATACCACACATACAGAACACATTAGTCAATTTCGCCAAATATTGTTGCAATTTGAAATGTGTGATAGTTGACTTCAGTACTTCTGTGGTCCTTGATTTGCTTGCTGGCCAGCCAGGTTTTGACATAGGTCTGCACACCTATTCTGTTACTTGAGCATTTGGAACGACAATATGTCTTGAGAATTTGGGAAGAATTTTATTCTAAGTGCTAGAAGTATGTGGTTCTTGTAGACACAAGAAGTCCTCTTACCTTAGCCTTACATTAGAACAGGTTATAGAGATATAAACACGTAAGCAGTGTAATGCTTATGTGCTTATGTGTTTGTATTTCCAGTTTCCAATGTGTCGGTATTTTATACCATTTCTTTCCACAGAGCAGGTTATATTGCCTTTTCCTATGACTTCTAATGTTTCAGGAGATGAATTTGAAGGTTCTCAGTACTAGTCATAATCATTATGTACTCTGATAAGCTTAAAGGTGACCTTTCATAATATGCATCAGGACAGGGGTTCTAAATCTGTCAGCAGAGTTGACTGCAGGGCAGTCTATGAGAATGGCATTAATTTATGGGATGGTCAGCGGTTTAGAGCCTTGCTTAGTCTGCCAAGTTTTAATAATTTCTTTGAGTGAGATATTGGTGTTTTAGTAATGAGATTAACCAAGAAAACTTTACAGTCTAACAAGCCTGTATTTGAACATTAAAATGGTATAAAATACCGACAGGTTGTTAGGTAAGACACATATGCAACAGTTAGATATCTTTATTTCGAAACGTTTCGCCTACACAGTAGGCTTCTTCAGTCGAGTACAGAAAAGTTGATAGAAGCAGAAGATACTTGAAGACGATGTAATCAGTCCATCACCCTTAAACTTTTGAGGTGGTCAGTCCCTCAGTCTGGAGAAGAGCATTGTTCCATAGTATGAAACAATATGTTTCATACTATGGAACAATGCTCTTCTCCAGACTGAGGGACTGACCACCTCAAAACTTTTAGGGTGATGGACTGATTACATCGTCTTCAAGTATCTTCTGCTTCTATCAACTTTTCTGTACTCGACTGAAGAAGCCTACTGTGTAGGCGAAACGTTTCGAAATAAAGATACCTAACTGTTGCATATGTGTCTTACCTAACAAGCCTGTATTTGTGACACTGGTAGATTTATAGTAGTTTTGCACTGTCACTGCCGTCTTTATTTGCTTTTGTATTCGTGTGAACTACGTAACAGGTGTCAGAAACAAGCGAGACCAACCTGGCCTGAGTTATGGCGAGGTCGGCAGTGCTGGACTCTACAGCGGAGTAGCGTAATTGAGTGTTGTGACGAGATTAGCAAACTTGAGCGTATCAGTCTAGACTCCTCTCAGTACAAGGCAGGAGCTGCTCTGTGGACTCACACCTACTGTACACCGCCTGCTATATTTTATGTTGTCAGATGACTGCTATCACTGTCCTGTAAAGTGGGTTCCAGCACAACGACCGCATGTGGCTTCTGAGCAAAACGTCGTTATACATCTAAATTCGGAGCAGTTAAGGTACATCACGGGTGAGAGGACCCATTCATGCATATGATTAAAGTGGCCATAACGCCCAAGGAACCTATATTGCTGCTGGGGGCGCGCTAGCACCTCCCCATGTGATATATGATTCTGTTAATGTGTTTACCCACCTTGTAGACTCTTCATGTCTTGTGCACACTAGTCAGTTACTGAACATGGGCAAGTAGTAATCTGGACCATCCTGTTATAAGGGAAACCTTAAGCGGCAGTGGTGCGGCAGGCAGTAACAGTGGTGTAGCAGATACTAGCAGTGGTATAGGAGGCAGTAGCAGTCGTTTATCAAGTAGAAGCTTTATAAACCACAGCAATTATGCATAAAAAAGTGTTTCCGTATAGAAGTGCGTCATTAACTTCACACTCCTTCTCTCCTACATAAAAACATAGAGACGCTTCTCAGGCGCCTGAAATCTATAGAGGTTTCTGCACAGGTGGTAAAGGGTGTTTGTAGCTCACCAATTTCTCAATATCGTACACAGATTTCGGGAATGCGGGTCTGCGGTATTTTTCTCGTAACATTGGGGATGGTCGGCAGGTGATGAGTTTGTGAAGTGTTCTCAAGCTTGTTCTCACACTTCAGAGCTCTGCTCACTTCCAGTGATCAGAGCTCTGAAATTTCATTGTTTGCGTCAATCTCCAGTTCTTTCTACCGGGATTAATTTTAGTGATACCTAAGGGAAAGGACATCGCTGTGTGCTGCTCGCAATTATGTTCTTGTGTTCTACTGCATCTTAGGTGATGTTAGGAAATCAGTGTACATATGTTTGACTGTAAGCTGCCAGATATTGATACCACAACTGTACTATCAGTGCACAGGCGCGTATCCCACCCCAAAACAGGAGACCACCAAACAGAAATTTTCCAGAAAATATTTCAGGAACTAGCTGCCTGCCAATAGTAGTATTCCTTCTCTTCCAGTTCTTGTTTTCGTTCTCTGTCTCTGTCTGTCTGTCTCTGTCTCTGTCTCTGTCTCTGTCTCTCTCTCTCTCTCTCTCTCTCTCTCTCTCTCTCTCTCTCTCTCTCTCTCTCTAAGTTCTGTCGCCTCGATTATGAAGATTTTAAACACAAGGAATACTTAAAAGTAAATTTATTTTCACTGCATGAATCATTTCAGTTTCCTGTGTGTACATGTTCACACACGCTTACATGCGCGCGTGGTGTGTGTATGAGTGTACCCACCTAATTCTCACCTAGTTATGGTTGCAGGGGTCAAGTCCAAGCTCCTGGCCCCGCCTCTTCACTGGTCGCAAGTAGGTCACTCTTCCTGTTCAATGAGCTTTATCATACCTCTTCTTAAAGCTATGTATGGATCCTGCCTCCACTACATCACTTCCTAGACAATTCCATTTCCCGAAACTCTGTGACTGAAGAAATACTTCCTAACATCCCTGTGATTCATCCGAGTCTTCAGCCTCCAACCGTGAACCCTTGTTGCTGTGTCCCATCTCTGAAACATCCTCTCTCTGTCCACCTTGTCGTTCCCTCTCAGTGTTTTATATGTCGTTATCATATCATCCCTATCTCTCTTGTCCTCCAGTGTCATCAGGTTGATTTCCCTTAACCTCTTCCCATAGGACATGCCCCTTAGCTCAGGGACTAGTCTTGTTGCAAACCTTTGCACTTTTTCTCATTTCCTTATGTGCTTGGCTAGGTGCGGGTTCCAAACTGGTGCTTCATACTCCGATATAGGCCTAACATACACGGTGTACAGGGTCCTGAACGATTTCTTATTGAGATGTCTGAATGCTGTTCTTAGGTTTGCTAGGCGCCCATATTGTGGAGAAATTTGCTCCAGAAAAAGGGGTATCAATCCTTTCAGCCCCCCTGAGGTACTCGACCCTCTCAGAAAAGGCAAATGGCATCTTTCTTCTGATCAACAATTTAATTGGAAGCAGACGCAGTGCTAGCATGTACCAGAGCGTAGTCACGTCGCCTCCTTTTTGCACCACAGTGTTCATTGTAATATGAGTGTTAATGAAATGAGAAATGAGACTCTCTTTACCTTGGCAGGAAAAGTACAGAAAACCTTGCATCACTTTATTCACGATGGGTAGATACCATAAAATCTATCACTTGTAATGAAATTATGACGATGTCAAGCAAGAAGGGAAATATGCTGAATTTGGCGATTTATGGCCGCGCCCCAGGACGAAGTGTGGGAATGGACTCAGATTGGCTTCAGGGGACGTACGGGAAGCGTGTGTGTTGCGCGAGCATTGACCTTAACAAAGGAAGTATAGTGCAGTGCATTCTCGATCTTTTAACTGACAATCTCAATAATTCGCGGTAGAACTATGATACAGTGAAGTGGGACAGGTCTTCCTGTTGTGAAATACCGTGAAAAAAAAACTAATCTTGATCCTGGTGTAGTGTAATAGTGTGTGTGTTGCGAACAATCTTCAGAGAGAGAGAGAGTGCACCATGCGTTACTACTACTTCAGTCAAGACAACGGATATCAGGGTACATTCCCTACCACAAGCCAGGGAAAACCTTGCGGGTCCGATACATATACTCAGGTATGTCTAGTCAGTTATGAACCTAGTTGGGTCGGGTGCGCAGCAGATATCTAAGTCATAGCATGTCTAGATTTACCAAAATACCCTGTTATTCGTGCACCATTGAGCCCAAAAAGTAAGTGATCGTCCAATCAGCATTATGTACCAGTGAAATGCTGAAACATATCCTCCTTTGGGGCAATTATACACTTAATTACTGGAATTTCCACAGCCCAAGGGTGGGAGCATTTACGGCTCCTCCAAGATGCGGCAACGTGGAGCCGTCATTCAAGCTAAGTACGTTTCTTCAGTGCCTTTTTTGTTTGGCTTATGCTCATCTCTTATTCGTATGCTGCAGCAGTTATTTGGTTGATGTGCACCTCGGATGTGCCTGGTGTTATACTCACCCTGAGATCCTTTTCCTTGAGCGAGGTTTATAGTCTCTGGCCCCATAGACTGTACTCCGTCTACTGTTATTTTGTATTTCTCCAATCTTCATGACTTTGCACTTGGTGGGGTTGAACTCCAGGAGCCAGATGCTGGATCAGGTCTGCAGCCTGTCCAGATCCCTTTGTAGTTCTGCCTGGTCCTCGTCTGATTGATTTTTTCTCATCAACTTCACATCATCTGCAAACAGGGACACTTCTGAGTCTATTCCTTCCATTAGGTCGTTCCCAAATACCAGAAACAGCACTGGTCCTAGGACTGACTCCTGTGGAACCCAGTTCGTCACAGGCGCCCACTCTGACACCTCACCACGTACCATAACTCGCTGTTGTCTTCCTGACAGGTATTCCCTGATCCTATGCAGTGCCTTCCTTGTTATTCCTGCCTGGTCCTTGAGTTTTTGCACTAATCTCTTGTGTGGGACTATGTCAAATGCCTTATTAAAATCCAAGAAAACACAATCTACCAACTCCTCTCTTGTCTTACCGCTGTCATCCTGTCATAGAACTCCTGTAATTTTGAGACACAGGATATTCCGTCCCTGAAACTTTAATGGCTGCCGCTGATAAGCTCATTCCTTTCTAGGTGTTCCACCACTCTTCTCCTGGTAATCTTCTCTACGATTTTGCACACTATACATGTCAGTGACACTGGTCTGTAGTTTAATGCTTCATATTTGTCTCCTGTTTTTAAAAATTGGGATTACATCTGCTGTTTTCCATACCTCAGGTAGTCGCCCTGATGTGTTGAAGATTGTTGTTAGTGGCACACATAGAGCCTCTGCTTCCTCTCTGAGGATCCATCAACCCCCATCGCCTTTGAATAATCTAGCTCTTCACTTCTTCCTCGGTTGTATGTGTTGTGTTCAACAGTTGTGTGTGTGTGCGTGTTTGTGTGTGTGTGTGTTTGTGTATAAACATGTTCTTAATGATTTTTGCTTGTTGAGTTAGAGCTCGGCCATCCTGTTGAAGCATCACTTATAAGAAGCTTTCCTAATATGAATCTTAGTCCTGGCTTTGTCTCTGTAATGCATAAATCATATGCTTAAAAATTTAGAACACTCGTGACTTGACTTGATCTTTTCTACCCCTCCTCTCCCTACCTCTTCTTTTCCTATATTTGGTTTCTTTTCTTTGCCAGGTGTGCTCGTGTTTCGGTTCCCCCCCCCTCCTCCCCGTGTTTTTTTTCCCCCCTTTTGGCCATCAGCTCTCTGGGTCTCCTTTTCGGTCCTTGACTTATTCCACTTTTTGCTATTTACTCCTACTTTATTATTTCTTTACTCTAACATTGCTGCTAACTTTGGGCCCCGCTTCACTTCCCCTTTTTGTCTTCTGCCACTCCCCCTATTCCCCCCCCCTACTCTACTTTTGTACTACCCCTCCCTACATTACCCCTGCCATATTTCTCCCCTTTTCCCCCCCTTCCTTCCCTCTCCTTTTCCTGTCATTGTCCCCCTTTTCTTCTCTCTCTCTCTCTCCTTTCTCTCTCTCTTCCTTTCTCTCTCTCTCTCTTATATATATTATATATATATTATTATATATATTATATATATTTATATATAATATATCTTTGTAGAATCCGCATCTTTCAGTTTTCCCCTTTGTGACCCAGTTCCCCAGTATTCTGCCACCCCCGCATCTGTCTTGATTCTATATTTATCTAAATACATTTATAAAAGGCGCTTTAGCAGCTGTGTTGCACACGGATGTTGTTGCAGTCTGCTCTGTGTACAACGAAGAGATACATGTGGACACAATGAATTTTAATGAGGCGCCGCTAGTCATCGGCGAGAACGACCGACAAAGGCGGAAGTTGCTGTAAGTTGCTTTAATTGCTTCAATCAACACAGTCCCGAAAAGGTCGGGAAACTTCAGCATTTCCAGACTTTACGCTAAAATATTATAATGCATGTTAGAATCCGTCTTCCGTATGTAAAGTAAAAGGACACAAGTGCAACTAATGTGACATTTTATTGTGGCAACGTTTCGCTCTACTGGAGCTTTGTCAAGCCGTTACAAACAGTACATGTATGTATAATATTCGCCAAGACCGTAGTCCTGGAACGGGTCTCAATATTGCGATGACCCGTCTACAAACAGTACATGGACACAGAGGGTATATATAGGCTCAGAGTGAGGTGCAATACTAGTGGTAGTAGTAGTAGTAGTAGTAGTAGTAGTAGTAGTAGTAGTAGTGACATAAGTTGTAGTAGTAGTAGTAATACAATATGTTAGAACAATTAACTTGCACATGAGTAAAGGATATAAAAGCTATTACTTGGGAAACATAAAAATTGGTTAGACAAATATTTTTATTGGAGGCTGGATAGAGAAGGTCTGTTTCAATGTTCATTCTCTGTAATGTGCTTGTGTAGTATTAACAGGAGAGACTATGTGATGGCAGGGTTTACTGTTTTCAGTAGGATTCTTGCTAAGACTTCAGAGATGCTGAAGCTGCCTTTGTTTTGTTTAATTGTATTAGAAACAGCTATTAGTGGAAATTCTAGGCACTTGCGTCTGCGGAAATTAGTTTCTTTGATCACTAGTTGGGCGTCCCTGAACTTCATGAGATGATTGGTGGAATTTCGGTGTTGTACACAGGCGTTATTCAAGTTATCGTTCCTACATGCGTAAATGTGTTCATTGAGGCGGGTGTCGAGGTTTCTTGCTGTTTCACCTACATAAATCTTGTCGCAGCCTCCACAGGGTATAGTGTAAACCCCTGCGTTGACTGGTTCGTGGTGCTTGGATTTTGTTCTGGTTAGATCCTTTATCGATGTGCTGGAAGCGATGGCGACTCTGGTGGTGGCTTGTGAAAGTACTTTAGAAACGTTCAGTGCAACCTGGCTGTTGGGAAGAATTATAACTTTGTTGGGAGTAGTGTTGGTGCGTGGAGAATTAAAGATCTGAAGAGCTCTTTTCTTGCAGTCTTTGAAGAAAAAGGAAGGAAAATGTAAATTTGTGAAGGTTCGGTGAATGTATGTACATTCCTCGTCAAGAAACTCAGGACTACAAACTCGGTATGCTCTTAGGAAAAATCCGATGATGATGCCTCTTTTGGTCTTAATATCTTGACTGGAGTAGAAGTGTGTGAGATCATTTTTATTGGTAGGTTTCCGATAAACTTGAAATCTTAGGCTGTTGTCTACTTTGTGAATGAGGACGTCGAGGAAAGGTAGCTTGTCATTGGACTCTTCTTCCAGTGTAAACTGGATTGCCGGTTCAACTGCCTTGAGCCTTGCCTGTAGATTCCGTACATCAAAACGTTTGGGAATTATTAAGAGGACGTCGTCCACGTAACGTAACCAACTGACGCTTCAAGGGATGAAGTTGGCGAAGTGTTCGGACTCTAGGTGTTCCATATACAAGTTGGCTAGAACGGCACTGATGGGGGACCCCATTCCCATGCCGTAGGTTTGTTTGTAGAGCCTGTTATTGAAAGAAAAACAGTTGAAATTAACACAGAGTTCAATCAGTCAACAAAATCTCCGGGAGGTAGAGGAAGATTAAGGTCCTGATTGACTTTACGTCGTAGAACTTTGATGGCTTTTGTGGTAGGTACTTTTGTGAAGAGGGAAGTCACATCCAAACTGCTTAGTTTCTTGCTACGGATGCAGAGGTTTCGGATGCGGTTGAGAAAGTCGCCTGAATGTTTAAAATGAGCGGGGCTGATGGTCCCCAGGAGGCAGGAAAGATGTTTGGCAAGAACTCCGGCTAGTTTGTGTGGTGCGCTGCCTATACCTGACGTGATTGGTCTGAGAGGAATATTATATTTATGGGTCTTGGGTAAACCATACATGTGTGCTGGTTTAAGGTTGCTGGGTAACAATGTACAGAAGTTTCTTCCCTTCTCTAGTGCGTTTGAGTATGTGTCTGGTTTTGTATAGAAAATCTTTGGTGAGTGTCTCCCACTGTTGAGTGCTGATGGGTTCGTATGTAGACTGATCATTCAAGAGGTCCATCATTTTGGTGTTGTAGTCAATGATGGACCTCTTGAATGATCAGTCCACATACGAACCTATCAGAACTCAACAGTGGGAGACACTCACCAAAGATTTTCTATACAAAACCAGACAAATACTCAAACGCACTAGAGAAGGGAATAAACTTCTGTACTTGTTACCCAGCAACCCTAAACCAGCACACATGTATGGTTTACCCAAGACCCATAAACATAATATTCCTCTCAGACCAATCACGACAGGTATAGGCAGCGCACCACACAAACTAGCCGGAGTTCTTGCCAAACATCTTTCCTGCCTTCTGGGGACCATCAGCCCCGCTCATCTTAAATATTCAGGCGACCTTCTCAAACGCATCCGAAACCTCTCTATCCGTAACAAGAAACTAAGCAGTTTGGACGTGACTTCCCTCTGCATAAAAGCACCTACCACAAAAGCCATCGAGGTTCTACGACGTAAAGTCAATCAGGACCTTAATCTTCCTCTACCTCCCGGAGATTTTGTTGAATTGATTGAACTCTGCGTTAATTTCAACTGTTTTTCTTTCAATAACAGGCTCTACAAACAAACCTACGGCATGGGAATGGGGTCCCCCATCAGTGCCGTCCTAGCCAACTTGTACGTGGAACACCTAGAGTCCGAACACTTCGCCAACATCATCCCTTGAAGCGTCACTTGGTTACGTTACGTGGACGACGTCCTCTTAATAACTCCCAAACGTTTTGATGTACGGAATCTACAGGCAAGGCTCAAGGCAGTTGAACCGGCAATCCAGTTTACACTGGAAGAAGAGTCCAATGACAAGCTACCTTTCTTCGACGTCCTCATTCACAAAGTAGACAACAGCCTAAGATTTCAAGTTTATCGGAAACCTACCAATAAAAATGATCTCACACACTTCTATTCCAGTCAAGATAGTAAGACCAAAAGAGGCATCATCATCGGGTATTTCCTAAGAGCATACCGAATTTGTAGTCCTGGGTTTCTTGACGAGGAATGTACATACATTCACCGAACCTTCACAGATTTACATTTTCCTTCCTTTTTCAACAAAGACTGCAAGAAAAGAGCTCTTCAGATCATTAATTCCCCACGCACCAACACCACTCCCAACAAAGTTATAATTCTTCCCAACAGCCAGGTTGCACTGAACGTTTCTAAAGTACTTTCAAAAGCCACCACCAGAGTCGCCATCGCTTCCAGCACTTCGATAAAGGATCTAACCAGAACAAAATCCAAGCACCACGTACCAGTCAACGCAGGGGTTTACACTATACCCTGTGGAGGCTGCGACAAGATTTATGTAGGTGAAACAGCAAGAAACCTCGACACCCGCCTCAATGAACACATTTACGCATGTAGGAACGATAACTTGAATAACGCCTGTGGTCAACACCGAAATTCCACCAATCACCTCATGAAATTCAGGGACGCCCAACTAGTGATCAAAGAAACTAATTTCCGCAGACACAAGTACCTAGAATCTTCACTAATAGCTGTTTCTAATACAATTAAACAAAACAAAGGCAGCTTCACCATCTCTGAAGTCTTAGCAAGAATCCTACTGAAAACAGTAAACCCTGCCATCACATAGTCTCTCCTGTTAATACTACACAAGCACATTACAGAGAGTGAACACTGAAACAGACCTTCTCTATCCAGCCTCCAATAAAAATATTTGTCTAACCAATTTTTGTTTCCCAAGTAATAGCTTTTATATCCTTTACTCATGTGCAAGTTAATTGTTCTAACATATTGTATTACTACTACTACAACTTATATCACTACTACTACTACTACTACTACCACTAGTACTGCACCTCACTCTGAGCCTATATATACCCTCTGTGTCAAGGTACTGTTTGTAACAGCTTGACAAAGCTCCTGGAGAGCGAAACGTTGCCTCAATAAAATGTCACATTAGTTGCACTTGTGTCCTTTTACTTTACATATTGTCGGCAATTCTGCCAACTTTATTACAATCCGTCTTCCTGTGAACAGACAATGAACATGGAGAAGCAATGCAGCGAGCATGCTGGCCCTTGCAATGCAGGTTCTGCTTATATGCATCTCGCATATATTTGTCCAACTTATTTCTGTTAACTGATGCACCCTTTCCCCGCTCATAGTACACAAATCCCCTTCATTGTCCATTTTAAAAATTTCCGTTTTATCTTACCCTGTTTAGTACCCATATCATCCGGCGAACGTTTCTTTTTGTAATGAAGTAGAGACCCAAAGTCCCTTTTCCCCCAGTTTGTTGGCATACCTAGTATTGTTACTCATGATGGTCTGTCACTGTACCATCGTTCAGTTTACGTGGGGAAAACCCAGCGTTTTAGAAGATACTGTACCCTTTTTTCGGGCCAATATAGGTTAGCTTACATTAAACTATGATTATTACCAAAATAGAAAAACAAATTTCAGCAATTTGTAGATTTTAAGATTAATGAATTGTAAATAAGTGCAAAAAAACAAATTCTTATTAGAAGCCCAAGGTGCAAAATATATCACAGTCTCTAATATACCATATTTTAAATTTATAAAACGCCCTTTTGCATTTGCTGGTACGTTACCGGGATGTGTGCACCTCCGGGGGGTAATCGTAGAACATTCCCCCGATTTATTTTTTTCACAGAAATAATTAAAACGCTTCGCTGCAACTGGTATTCAGTTTCAAGTTTCTGTTTCTTTTTCTAATTTTTACAATTTAATGTGGGGGGGGGTTACATCAGGGGCACTTACCACCCCCTTAGCTAGTAAAGTTCCCAAAGTCATACCCGTGTGTGTGTGTTGTTTTGTGTTTTGGTTTTTGTGTGTGGGGTGTAGGGTACTCACCTAATTGTACTCACCTAAATTGTGGTTGCAGGGGTCGAGACTCAGCTCCTGGCCCCGCCTCTTCACTGATTGCTACTGGGTCCTCTCTCTCTCTCTGCTTCCTGAGCTTTATCATACCTCTTCTTAAAACTATGTATAGTTCCTGCCTCCACTACTTCACTTACTAGGCTATTCCACTTCCTGACGACTCTATGACTGAATAAATACTTCCTAACGTCCCTGTGACTCGTCTGAGTCTTCAGCTTCCAGTTGTGACCCCATGTTCCTGTGTCTCCTCTCTGGAACATGCTATCTATGTCCACCTTATCTATTCCCCGCAGTATATTGTATGTCGTTATCATGTCTCCCCTGACCCTTCTGTCCTCCAGTGTCGTCAGTCCGATTTCCCTCAACCTTTCCTCGTACGACATTCCCCTGAGCTCTGGGACTAGCCTTGTTGCAAGCCTTTGTACTTTCTCTAACTTCTTGATGTGCTTGACCAGGTGTGGGTTCCAGACTGGTGCTGCATACTCCAGTATGGGCCTAACATACACAGTGTACAATGTCTTGAACGATTCCTTATTAAGTATCGAACGCTATTCTCAGTTTGCCAGGCGCCCGTATGCTGCAGCAGTTATTTGGTTGATGTGTGCCTCCGTGACGTGCTCGGTGTTATGGTCACCCCGAGGTCTTTCTCCCTGATGAGGTCTGTAGTCTTTGTCCACCTAGCCTATACTCTGTCTGCGCTCTCCTTTGCCCCTCCCCAATCTTCATGACTTTGCATTTGGCAGGATTGAATTCGAGAAGCCAGTTTCTGGACCACATGTCCAGCCTGTCCAGGTCTCTTTGCAGTCCTGCCTCATCCTCATCCGATTTAATTCTTCTCATCAACTTCACATCATCTGCAAAGGGACACTTCAGAGTCTATTCCTTCCATCATGTCGTTCGCATATATCAAAAATAGCACTGGCCCTATAATTGACCCCTGTGGGACTCTGCTCGTCACAGGCGCCACCTGTGATACCTCTTCACGTACCATGACTCATTGCTGCCTCCCTGTCAGGTATTCCCTGATCCACTGCAGTGCCCTCCCTGTTACATGCGCCTGATCCTCCAGCTTCTGCACTAATCTCTTGTGGGGAACTGTGTCAAAGGCCTTCCTGCAGTCTAGGAAAACGCAATCAACCCACCCCTCTCTCTCGTGTCTTACTTCTGTTACCTTGTCATAAAACTCCAGGAGGTTTGTGATACAAGATTTGCATTCCATGAACCCATGCTGGTTTTCATTTATAATCTTCTTCCGTTCCAGGTGTTCGACCACTCTCCTCCTGATAATCTTCTCCATGACTTTGCACACAATACATGTCAGAGACACAGGTCTGTAGTTTAGTGCCTCGTTTCTGTTTCCTTTCTTAAATATGGGGACTACATTTGCTGTCTTCCATTTCTTAGGTAGTTGCCCAGTTTCAAGGGATGTGTTGAAGATTGTGGTTAGAGGCACGCACAGCATCTCTGCTCCTTCTCTAAGGACCCATGGGGAGATGTTGTCCGGTCCCATCGCCTTTGAGGTATCAAGGTCACTTAGCAGCTTCTTCACCTCCTCCTGGGTTTTTTCGTATGTCATCCAACACTTGGTGGTATATTCCCTCTTGATGTTCCCTTCTGTACTGACTTCCCACAGCCCTTCCTGTCTCTACTGTAAAAACTTCCTTAAATCTCCTGTTTAGCTCCTCACATACCTCCTGATCATTTCTTGTGAGTTCTCCCCCTTCTGTACATAATCTGATCACCTGGTCTTTGACTGTTGTCTTCCTCCTGATGTCAGTCTTGATTTTCGATGCTATGTCATTTTCATACTGTCGCTGGGCCTCCCTCCTTACCTGTGCGTAATCGTTCCTGGCTCTGCGACTGATCTCCCTATTTTCGTGTGTTCTCTGCCTTCTGTACTTTTTCCATTCTCTATTGCACTTTGTTTTTGCCTCCTTAAAACCGTCGGGTAAACGAGGGCTCGTTCTGGTCTTCCCGTTGTTTCTGTTGCCCTTGGGAATAAACTTTTCCACTGCCTCCTTGCATTTTGTGTTACATATTCCATCATTTCATTTACTGGCTTTCCTGCCATTCTCTGTCCCATGGGACCTCCTGCAGGAAGTTCCTCAACCCTATGTAGTCCCTCTTTTATAGTCAGGCTTTTCCCATTCAACTCCTTTTTACTCTCTCCCCCTTGCAGCTCTACTATATATTCAAAGCACGAACACGTGGTCGCTAGCTCCTAGGGGACTCTCATACATGATGTCCTCAATGTCTGAACTGCCCAGGGTGAACACAAGGTCCAATCTTGCTGGTTCATCCTCTCCTCTCACTCTGGTAGTGTCCGTAAAATGTTGGTGCATGAGGTTTTCCAGCACCACGTCCATCATCTTGGCTCTCCATGTTTCGGGACCCCCCATGTGGCTCCAGGTTTTCCCAGTCAATCTCCCTGTGGTTGAAATCCCCCATAACCAGCAACTTTGCTCTGCTGGAGTGAGCTCTTCTTGCCACCTCAGCAAGTGTGTCCACCATTGCTCTGTTGCTCTCTTCATATTCCTCTCTTGGCCTCCTGCAGTTCTGTGGTGGATTATACATCACTGCATTGACCACCTTGTGTTCCCCAGACTGAAGTGTACCTACTATGTAGTCTCTTTCTCCCATCTCATCTATGCCTTCCATTTTCTCGAATTTCCATCTGTTGTTTACTAGCAGAGCAACCCCCACCTCCCCCTCTGCCCCTTCTATCTTTCCTCATGATCTGGTATCCTGGTGGGAAGATTGCATCTGTTATTGTCCCCGTGAGTTTTGTCTCTGTAACTGCTATGATGTCTGAGGACTTCTCATTGATTCTTTCTTGCCGATCCTCATGTTTATTCGTTAATCCATCCGCATTTGTGTACAAAACCTTCAACTTCTGTTCTAATACTGTAACTGTTGTGCGGGGGGTGGGAACAGAGGGATCGGTGTGTGATGGTTGGTTTGGATTGTTCAGTTGCCTTGAGGGTGTCGTGGCTGGGGTCCTTCTGCAGGTGTTTCTGGGGGTGTGCTTGTCCTTCCACTTGTTACTGGGTTATTCTGCTCTCCTTTTTCATTTCCTCCCATTTCTCCTTTCATTTCTGAACTCTCTCTTTCATCGTCCTCCTTTCCTCCTGTATTCTGTCACTATCGAGGTACACACTCGTGAACTCCTGCCTGCCTCTCAGCCGCGCTTTCTCCTGCAGGATCATGGTTTGGGTTGATTCTGCCTTGAAAATTACTTTGAGAGGCCGATTCTTTTTCTCTGTGAACCACCCGATTCTCCGAAAATTTGCCACCTGAGTCATTTCCCCCTCTCCTATCACCATCATACCTTCAATCGCTTTTTTCTCCTCCTGCTTTCTTTCCTCTTAAGTTTCCCCTTTAGCTTCGTCTAGCGCATAGACAAGCACTGATCTCTCCCTTTCCACCTCCCACTGTGACTCCCATTGCATCCTCTGATGTGTTTTAGTTCCTTCCCGTGGAGTGTTCCTTCCTTCCTTCAGTCCCTTCCCTAGCTATGGCCCCTATCCTCCTTGGTTTCTCCTTCCTGCTCACCTGTTCCTGGCCCCCACAGGTGTCTGGTAAGGTCCCTGCACATGTCCTAGTTCCTTCAATGTCTTCCAACCTCACATTTTGTCCTAGTGTGCTCCCTGTCTTTGTTTTAGCCCCATGTGGGTTTGACAGGACCTCTGCATACAGTTTAGTTTCCATGCTCCCTTCAGACCCATTGTCAGTGTCTGATGTAGCCATTGCCGATGCTTCTTCTGTAATATCTTTGTCTCTATGCTGTTTCAGATGTCTCAGCTCCTCTTCTAATCTCTTTATCCTGTTTTCTGCTGTTGTGGCATGTTTCTTCCACCTTCTGCATTCTGCTTCTAACCTCTCTTCCATCTTCCTTGCCAGCTCCTCTAGTCTCCTTCCCCAGTCTTCCTCCCTTTTTTTGAGCTCTGCTTCCCAGTCCTCCCCCCCAGATTCGTCCTTCGAGCCCCTTGTTCTCATCCTAGTTCTAGGTTCCCCCTGCTCCACAGAAGGAACGGGAGGGTGGGGTTTAAAGGGGGGGGGAATAGATGGTTGGGGGACAGGGGATGGATTTATGGGAGGGGGGGGATGGTTATTGGAGGGGGAGAGGTAGTTGGGGAGGTGGGTTAGATGGTTTGGGGGAGGGTTAGATGGTGTGGGGGAGGGGTAGGTGGCTAGGTGAGGTGGTTTTGGGAAGGGGGAGAGGTGGTTAGGGGAGGGGGAGTACGTGTTTGTGTCAAGTGTATATGTGCTTGTGTATGTGTGTGTGCGCGTGTGTGTGTGTGTGTGTTCGCTGTGCGTGCGTGTGTGTGTGTGTGTGTGTGTGTGTTTTGTGTGGGGTGTGTGTGTGTGTGTGTGTGTGTTGTGTGTGTGTGTGCGTGTGTGTGTATTTCGCCTAGATATTACCATATTGTCCTAGTGCACGTGTGTGTGTGTATGTTGTGTATGTGTGTATATGTGTTGTTCGTGTGTGGGGGAGATACTGCTAATACATGCCAGTAATTCTGGGTTATAAAAAGCGGAGCTTGCTACTAGGGTCTAAAGCTTCTATGAGTGTCTGCCTTGTGTGTGTTTTGCGATGT
Source organism: Cherax quadricarinatus (assembly GCF_026875155.1). Classification (NCBI taxonomy): domain Eukaryota; kingdom Metazoa; phylum Arthropoda; class Malacostraca; order Decapoda; family Parastacidae; genus Cherax; species Cherax quadricarinatus. The sequence goes on from NC_069419.1 coordinate 53,556,358, forward strand.
GTCTGCCCTTGTGTGTGTTTCGTGTGCGTGAGGGATGGGATGGTTGGGGAGTAGGTAATTGGTTGAAAGACCCGTTAACCCTCTCTGTCGTGTAGGTTCAATTTAACTCGGCTATCTTCCAAGTATGCTACACTCTTCCACTTATTCCCTTTTTGGATTTAAGTATCAATTAGTGCTATTAAAAATTATCCTATTCCAGTGTTCACAATTGATAGAGGACTTCCTAGCTTCTAAGTATTCTTACTGCTAATAACACCGCGTAGAAAACACTGCCCTTACCCCTACGTTAACCCCACGCTAGTCTGCTCTAACAACTACCACTCCCCTCTCAATCTATCTTCACTTTAACTATGTATTTCTACACTTTAAATTCTGGTAATAGCTTGCAGATGAGTACCAGTATCTAACAGTGATGCAAGCCCGACGCCAGGATGCACATTGCAAACCACAATAGGTAGTGAGTACTTCTCTGACGTTACGGTGACTATTGCCAGATGCTGATGACGTAGTCGTGTACTTAGGCCTTCTTTCACTATTTTTGGAGATCCTTCACCAGTGATGTTCATAACCATATAGCTCCCTACAAACCCCCGTTCATCACATGATATCACTTTTCACTTATGATAGTTAAACTTATATACACTTCACTTTAATGTATAATGGCACACAACTTGTTTTGACGTCACTGCTCAGCCGGCCTACGACTGCACTTCCCTTGTTGTATATTTATTTTCCTGTCTTTTGTTTTTTTACCTTTTTCCCTCTCACTGTATGGTGCCCCACATTACACTTGTTAACCAACGTGGTAATTCTTGAACTTCCGCTTCCACACTCGCTTTGATCTCTGTATATTTGAATCTGTGTGGCAACAGCGCCTAGTGACCCCAACGGTTTGTACTTTGAATATTGCTGCTCAGGCTACCTCTCGACTTGTTTTAACTTTTAACTCTGGTTATCGTCGTAGGATTGTTCACTGACGTTGTCATACACTGATTACTGCTAGCTTTTTTGCACGCCTTAAAACACAAGGTTCACGAGCCTTGTCCCCCCCACGCCCTGCAGGGGGAAAAACCGGGACCTGACCTGTGTGTGTTGTGGTGTGTGGGGTGGAAGTGTTTTTGGTTTGTGAGTTTTGTGGGTTTGGGGGTGGTTAGGTTTGTTTTGGGGTGTGTGGGGTTTTGTGGTGTGTGTTTTGGGGGGTGTGGGTGAAGGTGTGGGGTGGTTTTGGGGGGGTGGGGGTGTGGGTTTGGGGTGTGTGTGTGTGGTGTGTGGGTGTGTGTTTTGTGGGTGTGTGTGGTGTTGGTGTTGTGGAAAAAGGGGTGGGGTAAGTGTGAAAGGTGTGTGAAACTCACCACCGTTACTCGCCTGGGTTGAGGTTGCAGGGGTCGATCCTACCTCCGGGCCCCCGGGCCTTTTTTCCACTGGTCGTTTACGGGTCACTCTCCCCCTGAACCGTGGGGCTTTAAATCATACCTCTGCCATTTCCCCACCACTTTGGTTTTTTTCCCGGGCCCGCCTCCGAGGAGTTTCAACCCTAGCAACTCTTTTTTGACACCAAAGCCCTGAGGCTGGTATCCACCTCACAAGTGGCTTATACGACACTTTTCCCCCATAAATGACTGAGTTGCAAAAAATCTCGCCGCTGAAAGGGATAAAGGACAACTTGTTGGTGTTGGAGAATTTTCCCCCGGTCTCCCCCTCCCTTACCCTTACCCCTTGGACTTCCCCCTTCAAACCCGGCAGCCGGGAACCTTTAATTTCCCTGCAATATTTAGTCATATTAAAACCTGACTCCACCTCAGAAATTTCCCCGATTTAAAAGGGGGTGTGACCCCCCTAGTATAACTTTGCGGGAAGTGACACTACTTTAAACGCAACAAGAGGGGACGTCGGACGTACTGGTCTCTGGGCGTCCAATTCACAAGACCCACAGTTCAACCACTCGCATTTTCCCCAAAAATGGCCAAAATACTGAGAAAGAAAGGGGAGGTCTTGTCTTACTGTATGGGCCTGACGAAGGGCATCTCGGACTTCAAGGTGCCTCCCCAGATTCCCCAGGTCTAGTATTTGGTGTGTGTGTGTGTTGTGTGGGGTGTGTGTGTGGTGTGTGTGGGTGTGTGTGTGTAGGTTTGGGGCGTGTGGGGGTTTTGTGGTTTTTGTGTGTTGTGTGGTGTGGTGGTGTGGGGGTGTGTGTGTTGTTGTGTGTTTTGTGTTGTGTGTGGGTGTGTGTATACTCCCCTTTTTGTTTTCCCCTTTTTAGGTTCAGGGGTCGTACAAGCTCGTGATTTTGCCATCACTGATAGCTACTAAGTCCTCTTTCTTCCGCTCCATGAGCGTTATCTCCCTGTTTAAAAACTCGATGCTTTTCCCCTCCTTACATCTCTTCCAAACTAATCCATTTCCCTACAACTTATGACAAAGAAATGTTTTTCCAACATCTCTGTGACTCACTATTTTCCCTTTTCCCAAATTTATGACCCTTTGTTTCTGTCCCATCTTAAAACACCTTCTTTCCCCTTGTCAATTCCGGGCATTTTTTTGTATGTGTTATCATTCTCTCCAAAACCCTTTTGTGCCCTGTCTTTGGGCAGTTTCCCTTAACCTTTCTTCGTAGGACATTCCTCTTATTCGGATCAGCCTTTTTGAAAACCTTTGACTTTCTCTAATTTTTAGTGCTTGACCAGTGTGGGTTCCAAACTGATGCTGCAACCCCAAAAAGGGGCCTGACTCAGGGTGCGCAGAGCTTGAACGATTTTTTTCTGAGTATCGGAAAGCTATTCCAGGTTTGAGGCTCATATGCGGGCAGCAGTTTTTGGTTGTGTGTGCCTCAGGAATGTTGGATTTACCACACCCAAATCCTTTTCCTTGAGTAAAGTTTGCATCTTTGGCCATCTGCCTTACTCTGTTGGGGTCTCTTTTGGCCTTCCCCGATTTCGTGATTTGTTTTTTGGGGGGGGTTTTAATTCGAGGAGCCAGTTCTGGCCAAGTTTCCCCCTTTTCCGGTTTTTTTCGTGTCCGCCTGACCTCTCCGATTTAAATTTCGCCTCTTAATTTCAATCATCTGCAAAACAGGGACACTTCCGAGTTTACCCCTTCCGTCTTTCATTCAAAAAAAAAACCCAAAAAAGATCTGTTTCCAGGCTTACCCCCTGTGGAACCCCGCTCGTTACAGGCCCCCCATCGATACCTCTACGTACCAGGATATTTTATTGCCTCCCTGTCAGGGATTTTCGTTTAAAACTGCATCCCTTTCATTGTTTTTTTTTTTACAAGGAATCTTACAAAAAACGGACATACTTTTTTCGGGGAATTATTAACGAAAGTTTCTATTTTGATTTTGAAGTTCTTAATTAGATGGGGTTAAAAGGTGGTTTGAATGGTTGGGTAGAATCAACATATTCTGTTTAAATTTTTTTTCTTTGCACTTTGAAGTGAAAATGTATTTTTGAAAAATTTTAAAAAACTTTGTAAATTTAAATGTTGGGGGAAATTTAGATCTAGCTCTTCCTAAATTTTCAATTTTTTCCTTCTATGAATCTGGGCATTTGCGCACATCCGCACACATCCATTTCACAATGTTTAGACTTCAAAAGAACTAGTGAAATATAACAAAAAATTTATCTCGGCCCGGAAAATACTTTAACCACGACTTTGGGGCAAAATCTCCGTACTATACACACCACGCCAGCCAGACAATACTTGACACCCAGCTAACTAGGCGTTTAATCCAGGTAGCCGGGACCACGGTGGTTTTGTATTTCATCTCTCCTGTATGCGCCAGCCAAAGAAACTAAACACTACCTGGTTAGTAACAAGGGCCTTACAACGTGTCAAGTGACGGTCGTCCCCTTTCTGATTCATATCAACAAAATAGTTTTTTTAAAAATGGGGTCTGTGGATTGACTTTATATGGCAGTCCAATTAACAAAAATAGGGAACAAGATGTTTTTCTTAAAGTGTAAGTTAGGGGCATCTTAGAGGGTTCAGGGGATGGGTCATCTTTCAAGGTTTTGTTAGGTGACAGGTATCTTGCAAGATGGGTGTCAATGAAAGCTCATAAAAATGGGATTTGGTGGGGAAATCCCTTTCAATAAAGGGTGTCAAGTGAAGGAGCATCTTAAAGATTGGTGTCCGTGCAAGACATTTTATAAAAAGGGGTTTTAGTCAAAAGCATCTTACAAGAAATTTTTGTCAAGTTAGGTAACACGCCGTCGGACTGATAAAACCAGACGCTGAAATTTGAAGAATCTTTGAGAAAAAAACCCTTTGGCAACACTGCTTTAAAAGAGAGAGAGAGAGAGAGAAAGGAGAGAGAGGAGAGAGGAGAGAGAGAGAGAGAGAGAGCAAGAGACAGAAAAGAGAGAGGGAAGAGCAGAAAGAGAAGAAGAAGAGAGAGAGAAGAGGAAAAGAGAGAGGAGAGAGAAGAGAAGAGGGGAAAAGAGGAGAGGAGAGAGCAAGAGACAAAAAAGAGAGAGAGAGAGAGAGAGAGGCAAGAGAAGAGGGAAGAAGGAGAGAAGAGAGAGAGAAGAGAAGAAGAGAAAGAAAGAGAGAGAGGGAGGGGAAAAGGAAGAGAGAGAGGTAGTGAGATATAAGCTGGCAACACTTGGGGATTTTTTTTTTCCGGGACATTCCCCGCGCAGCAGGCTTTTTCGGTGATTATTACAGGGGAAAATCGAGGAAGCGGAGACGTAATTTTGAGGTGGTCAGCCGTTCAGGCGTCAGAAAATAGTTTTTCTTCCATAGGGCCCTTTGCGAGACATGGGGGCAAAACTTACCTCTGGGGTTTAAAAATGAGGTGTAACAGTGGAGATATGTCACAAAAGGGTAGGGCGCACTGCTGGAAACTACCAAACAGTTTTTTAGCAAAGGAATTTGGGGAAGATATTCCCTGATCAAGTCCCGGCGTTAAAATTTCGACAGAATCACATTTAAGATTAAAATTACCGACAACTTATCCACAGGGGGGGTTAGTCAGCAGCAGCACTTACAGTTTGACAATAAAAAAATGACTGGAGGAATTTTGCGTTCCTAAAATTGAAAACACTAGGTTCTGTTAGTTTTAATCCCCTTTTATGAAGAGGGATCTCAAAGTCTTTGGTGCCCTTATACTTAAAGACTCGCTCTTAAACCCTTTTCTTGTTGCCCCCTCTTCCATTGGTGCATCTTGCCACCCTCTGCCCGGCCTCTGTCCTCGAGGAGAGCTGTGAAAAAATTGCAACCAGATCGAGTATACTCCCCAATGTAATAAGATTTTACGCGAATCAAAAAGGGCTTTGGGCGCTCTCAATAATGAGAAAAAAGGGGACTGAACTGTTAAAGCCAAACGAAAGCGGGTGGAGGATGAAACCTCTCCCGTTTTTGCACCCCAATGGCTACAAGTTTACACTTCAGGAAATGTAAAAACAAAAATACACAGCATGAAAGTTCCTTTAAGCTTCTCCAGGTTTGCAAATTTTAACAGTCAGTGCCCCCAAAAACCCCATCCCAAATTAACAACACGACGAACCCACAAAATTTTGGAACCTGAGGAAAGGTGCGGGACACACTTGTAGGGGGGAGTTCACACCTTTTTAGGGGGGTATGTGCACACACTTGTAGGAGGGTATGTTCACACACTTGTAGGAGGGTACGTTCACACACTTGTAGGAGGGTATATCCACACACTTGTAGGAGGGTATGTGTACACACTTGTAGGAGGGTATGTGCACACACTTGCAGGAGAGGGTATGTGCACACACTTGTAGGAGGGTATGTGCACACACTTGTACAATAGTATGTGCACACACTTGTAGGACGGTATGTGCATACACTTGCAGGATAGTATCTGCACACACTTGTAGGATAGTATGTGCACACACTTGTAGGATAGTATGTGCACACACTTGTAGGAGGGTATGTGCACGCTTGTAGGAGGGTACATGCATATATTTGTAAGAGGGTAAGTGCACACTTGTAGAAGTGTAAGTGTACACACTTGCAGGAGTGTAAGGGCACACACATGCTGGAGGGTATGTGCACACAATTGTAGGAGGTGTGTGCGGACACTTGTTGGAGGGTACATGCACGCACTTGTAGGATAGCATGTGCACACACTTTTAGAAGGGTGTGACCACTTGAAAGGGTAATGTGCACACACTTGTGGAGGGAAAGTGCAAACATTGTAATAGGGCACGTGCACACACTTGTAGCAGGGTACATGCACACACTTGTAGGAAAGTGCACACACTTGTAGGAGGGTAAGTGCACACACTTGTAGGAGGGTAAGTGCACACACTTGTAGGAGGATATAAACACACTTGTAGGAGTGCAATTGCACACACTTGTAGGAGGGTAAGTGCACACACCTGTAGAAAGGTATGTGCACACACTTGTAGGAGGATATGTGCACACACTTGTAGGAGGGTATGTGCACACACTTGCAGGAGAGTGCAATCACACACTTGTAGGAGTTTCCGTGCACACTTGTAGGAGCGTATGTGCTCACACTTGTTGGAGGGTATGTGCACACATTTGAAGGAGGAAATGTGCAGACACATGTAGGAGAGTGCGTGCACACACTTGTGGGAGGGTTCGTGCACACACTTGTATGAGAGAGCCGAAACTCACTTGTAGGGTTACATGCACACACTTATAGAAGGGTATGTGACCAACTTGGGTTGGGGGCATGTGCGCACAGTTGTAGAGGGTATGTTACACACATTGCAGGGTAGCAGTGAAGCGCTGCGTGTGGACCGCCGGAGGGTATGTGCACCACACTGAGGGAGGGCCTGGCACACACTTGTTGGAGGGTATGTGCACAAAATTGGTTGGAGGGTATGTGCACCACACTTGTAGGAGTGGCTAAGTGCCACAACTTGTTGGTGAGGTATGTGCAACCACATTGTGGATAGTATGTGCACACAGTTGATGAGGGTATGTTGCCCACACTTGTTGGAGGGTATGTGCACACACTTGTTGGAAGGGATGCACACACACTGTTGGAGGGTATGGTGCACACACCTTATAGGAGGGATATGTGCACAAACTTGTTGGAGGGTATGTGCACACACTTGTTGCAGGGCATGTACTCACACTTGCAGGAAAGTGCTGGGCACACTTGTATGGAGGGTAAAGTGCACACACTTGTAGGGGGGTATGTGCACACCACTTGTTAGGAGGGGTATGTGACACACTTTTTTGGAGGGTATGTGCACACCACTTGTTTGGAGAGTTTGTGCACAAACTTGTAGGAAAGTGCTGGCACAACTTGTAGGAGGGTAAGTACACCACTAGTAGGTGGGTATTGTGTCACACTAGTTGATGGAGTATGTGCACACACTGTAGGGTATGTGCTCCACTAGTAGGAGGGTAGGGCACACATTGTAGGAGGGTATGTGCTCACACTTGTAAGATGGGTATGTGCACACACTTGTAGGAGGGTATGTGCACACACTTGTTGGAGGGTATGTGACACACTTGTAAGGAGGGTATGTGTTACACTTGTTGGCGGGTCTGTGCGTACACTTGTAGGAGGTGTAGTAAGTGCACACAGTTGTAGAGATGGTATGTGCACACCTTGAAGGGTCTGTGCACACATTGCTGGAGGGTATGTGCACACACTTGTAGTAGGGGTATGTGCTCACACTTGGTAGGCGGGTAAGTGCACACACTTGTTGGTAGTGCACACACTTGTTAGAGGTATGTGCACACACTTGTTGGTGGGTATGGGCACACACTTCTAGGATATGTGCACACAGTTGGTAGGAGGGTAGTATGTGCACACACTTGGGAGGGTTGTGCACACATTTGTGAGAGGGTATGTGCCCACACTTGTCGTAGGGTATGTGCTTACACTTGTAGGAGGTATGTGGGCACACACTTGTAGTAGGGTATGTGCTCACCTTGTAGGAGGGTAAGTGCACACACTTGTAGGTATGTGCACACACTTGTTGGAGAGATATGTGCACAACACTTCTAGAGAATATGTGCACACAGTGTAGGAGGGTATGTGCCACACTTGGTGGGTATGTGCACCACATTTGTTGGAGGGTAGGTTGAACACGTGTAGCCCCCCCCCCCCCCCCTTAAGTAGGGTATGTGCTCACACTTGTAGGAGGGTATGATGCACACACTTGTAGCAGGGTATGTGCTCACACTTGTAGGAGGGTATGTGCACACACTTGAAGGAGGGAATGGTGCACAACACTTGTTGGAGGGTATGTGCACCAACTCTTGTAGGACGGTAGGTGCTCACACTTGTAGGAGGTTATGTGGCCACACTTGTAGGAGGGTCTGGCACACACTGGTTGGAGGGTATGTGCATACACTTTTAGAGAGGGTATGTACCACACACTTGTAGGAGGGTATGTGCTCAACTTGTTGGAGTGGAATGTGCAACACTTGTAGGAGGGATGTGCACACAATTGTAGGAGGGTAGTGTGCACACACTTGTAGGAGGGTATGTGTACCAAACTTGTAGGAGGGGAATGTGCACACCACTTGTACTTAGGGTTTTGTGCACAAACGTGTAGGAGGGTAAAGCACTCACTTGTAGGAGGGTTAAGTGACGCTCACTTGTAGGAGGAGTATGTGCTCACACTGGTTGAAGGGTTTTTGTGCACACACACTTGGAGGGTATGTGCACACACACTTTGTTGGAGGGGTTATGTTCCACACAATTGTATGAGGGTATGTGCACACATTGGCAGGAGGGTATGTGCTTACACTTGTAGGGGGTATGTGCCCACACTTGTAGGAGGGTATGGTGTTCTCACACTTTTAGAAGGGTATGTGCCACCACACTTGTAGGAGGGTATGCGCACACATTGTAGGAGGGTATGTGCTCACACTTGCAGAAGGGTATGTGCACCACACGTGAGGGGGTAAAGAGCACTCACTTGTAGGAGAGTAAGTGCACGACTTGTAGGAGGGTATGTGCACACACTTGTAGGTGGGTATGTTCTCACACTTGTAGAAGGGTATGGGCACACACTTGTCGGAGGGTATGCGCACACACATGTAGGAGGGTATGTGCACACACTTGCAGAGGGTATGTGCACACAGTGTTAGGTGGGTTAAAGAGCACACACTTGTAGGTGAGAAGTGCACGCACTTGTAGGAGGGTAAGTGCACACACTTGTTGGCGGGTATGATCACTACACTTGTAGGAGGGTATGTGCAACCTTGCAAAAGGGTATGTGCATACACTTGTAGTGAGGTGTATGTGCACACACTTGTAGAAGTTTATGTGCACAACACTTGGCAGGAGGGTATGTGCACACACTTGTAGGAGGGTATGTGCCACATCTTGTAGGAGGGTGTATGTGCCACACACTTGTAGGAAAGGGTATGTGCACACCTGTAGGGGGTAAATGCACCACTTGTAGGGGGTAAGTGCACACACTTTAGGAGGGTTTTGTGCTCACACTTGTAGAAGGGATATGGGCACACACACTGTAGGAGGGTATGTGCACACCACCTTGTAGGAGGGTATGTGCACACACTTGTATGTGGGTATGTGCACACAACTTGCAGGAGGGTATGTGCATTCTTGTAGGAGGTTATGTGCACCACTTGTAGGGAGGTATGGTTTCACACTTCCTAGGAGGGTATGTGCACACACGTGTAGGAGGGTATGCGCACACCTTGTAAGAGGGTATGTGCACACACTGTTGGAGGGTATGTGCTCACACTTGTTGGGAGGGTATGTAACACTTGTAGGAGGGTATGTACACACTCTTGTAGGAGGGTATGTGCACACACTTGTAGGAGGGTATGTGCACCACATGGTAGGAGGGGAAGGTGCACACACTTGTAGGAGAGGTATGTGCCACACACCTTGTAGGTGGGTAGATGCCACTCACTTGTAGGGACGGGTAAGTGCACTCACTTGAGGATCGTATGATGCTCACACTTTAGAAAGGGTTGTGCACAACACTTGTAGGAGGGTATTACACACACTTGTAGGAGGGTATGTGCACATCACTTGTATGATGGTATGTGCACACACTTGGCAGGATGGTATGTGCATACCTTGTAGGAGGGTAGGTGCACTCACTTGTAGGAGGGTATTTTCTACACACTTGTAGAAGGGTATGTGCACACACTTGTAGGGAGGGTAGCGCACACCACTTGTAGGAGGGTATGTGCACCACTTGCAGGAGGTATGTGCACACACGTGTAGGAGGGTAAAGAGACACACTTGTAGGAGAGTAAGTGCACACACTTGTACAAGGGTATGTGCACACATTGTAGGGAGGGAAGTGCACACACTTGTAGGAGGGTATGTGCACACACTTTGGCAGGAGGGTATGTGCACCACTTGTAGGAGAGATATGTGCACACACTTGTATAGTTTATTGCACACAGTTGCAAGGAGGGTAAGTGAATCACAACTTGTAGGAGGGTATGTGCTCACCTTGTAGAAGGGTATGTGCCCACTCACTTGTAGGAGGGTATGTGCACACACTTGTAGGAGGGTATGTGCACACACTTGGATGAGGGTATGTGCACACACTTGCAGGGAGGGTATGGCATACACTTGTGGAGGGTATGTGCACTCACTTGTAGGAGGGGTATGTTCTCCACTGTTAGGTGGGTATGTGCACACACTTGTAGGAGGGTATGTTCTCACTTTGTAGGAGGGTTGTGCACACACTTGTAGGAGGGTATGTTCTCCACACTTGTTGGAGGGTAAGTGCACACACTTGTAAGGAGGGTATGTGCACCACTTGTAGAAGGGTATGTGGCACACACTTGCAGGTGGGTATTTGCATACACTTGTAGGAGGGTATGTGATTTACATCTTGTAGGAGTATGTGCACACAATTTTAGGAGGGTTGTGCACACACTTGCAGGAGGATAAGTGCCCAAATTTGTGGGAGCGTAGTGCCCACATTTATGGGAGCGTAAGTGCCAACATTTTTGGGAAGCGTAAGTTGCCAACATTTTGATGGGAAGGTAAGTGCCCACATTTGTGGGAGCGTAAGTGCCACATTTATGGGAGCGTAAGTGCAACCATGTGTAGGGAGGTAAGTGCCCACATTTATGGGAGTAGTGCCAACATTTATGGGAGAGTACAGTGACTAACATATGGGGGTGGGTAAGTGCCAAAACACTTGAGACAGGGGTAACTGAGTGCCACATACTAATTCTTTAATAAGTGTTCATGTTATCTTACTCTTAAAATATTTACTTAATTGCAGTATTGTTAATTTTACTAATGTGAGTGTGGTCGTGGGTGTGATGTGTGTGTGTGGGTGTGTGTGTGTGTGTGTGTGTGTGTGTGTGTGTGGGTGTGTGTGTGTTTGGTGTGTGTTATGTGTGTGGTGTGTGTGTGTATGTGTGTGTGGTGTGTGTGTGTGTGGTGTGTGTCTGTGTGTGTGTATGTGTGTGTGTGTGTGTTATGTGTAGTGTGTGTGTGTGTGTGGGTGTGTGATTTGTGTATGTTGTGTTATGTGTGGTGTGTGTATGTACTCACCTAGTTGTCCTCACCTCGTTGAGGTTGCGGGGATCGGTCCGAGCTCCTGTCCCGCCGCTTCACTGGTCGCTATAGGGTCACTCTCCCTGAGCCATGCCGCTTTATGCATACCTCTGCTTAAAGCTATGTGTGGATCCTGCCTCCACTACATCGCTTCCCAAACTATTCCACGTACTGACTTCTCTGTGGCTGAAGAAATTCTTCCTAAAACATCACTGTGATTCATCTGCGTCTTCAACTTCCACCTGTGTCCCCTTTGTTACTGTGTCCAATCTTGGAAAATCCTGTCTTTGTCCACCTAGTCCAATTCCTCTCTGTATTTTGTATGTCGTTATCATGTCCCCATATCTCTCCTGTCCTCCCAGTGTCGCCAGAGGGGATTTCCTTAACCTTTATTGTAGGGACATACCTCGTAGCTTGGGGATAGTCTTGTTGCAAACCTTTGCACTTTCTCTAGTTGCTTACGGCTTGGCTGGTGGGGGTTCCAAATAACTGGTGCCGCATACTCCAATATGGGCCCTAACGTTCACGGTTGTACTGGGTCCTGAATGATTCCTTATTAAGATGTCGGGAAATGCTGTTCTGTGGTGTGCTAGGCCGCCCATATGCTCCGCAGCGTTTTTGGTGATGTGCGCTTCAGAATGTGCCTGGTGTTTACTCACCCAAGATCTCTTTCCTTGGATTGAGGTTTGTAGTTTCTGGCCCCCTAGACTGTACTTCGTCTGCGGTCTTCTTTGCCCTTCCCAATCTTCATGACTGCACTTGAGTGGGATTGAACTCCGGAGCCAATTGCTGGACCAGATCCTGCAGGCCGGTCCAATCCCTTTGTAGTTCTGGCATGGTCTTCGATCGAGTGAATTCTTCTCATCAAACTTCCACGTCATCTGCAAACGGGACACCTCGAGTCTATTCCTTCCGTCATGTAGTTCACAAATACCAGGAAACAGCACTGTCCTAGGACTGACCCCTGTGGGACCCCGCTGGTCACAGGTTGCCCTCTTGACACCTCGCCGCCGTACCATGACTCGCTGCTGTTTCCTGAAAGTATTCCCTGATCCATTATTGTAGTGCCTTCCCGTTATCCCTGCTTGGTCCTCAGTTTTGCTCCAATTCTCTTGTGTGGAAACTGTGTCAAAAGCCTTCTTGCAGTCCAAGAATATGCAGTCCACCCGCTATCCTCTCTCTCTTGTCTTACTGCTGTTACCATGTCATAGAACTCAGTAAGTTTGTGACACGGATTTCCCGTCCTGAAAACCATGTTGGCTGCTGTTGATTGAGATCGTTCCGTTCTAGGTGTTCCACCACTTTTCTCTGATAATCCTGTGTGTGTGCGTGTATGGTGTGCGTGTGTATATGTGCGTGTGTGATGGGTGTGTGTGTGTGTGTGTGTGTGTGTGTGTGTGTGTGTGTGTTGTGTTGTGTGTGTGTATGTGTGTAAGTGTGTATGTGTGTGAATGTGTATGTGTGTGTATGGTGTGGGCGGTGTATGTGTGTGCGTGTGTGTGTGGTGTGTGCGTGTGTGTGCGTGTGTGTGTGTGCGTGTACTCACCTATTTGTACTCACCTATTTGTGGTTGCTAGGGGTCGAGTCATAGCTCCTGGCCCCGCTCTTCACTGATTGCTACTAGGTCCTCTCTCTCCCTGCTACATGAGCTATATCATACCTCGCCTTAAAACTATGTATGGTTCCCGCCTCCACTACTTCACTTTCTAGACTATTCCACGACTTGACTACTCTATGACTGAAGAAATACTTCCTAACATCCCTTCGATTCATCTGAGTCTTCAACTTCCAATTGTGACCTTTGTGTCTGTGTCCCATCTCTGGAACATCCTGTCTTTGTCCACCTTGTCTATTCCGCGCAGTATTTTATATGTCGTTATCATCTCTTCCCCTGACCTCCTGGCCTCCAGTGTCGTCAGGCCGATTTCCCTCAACCTTTCTTCGTAGGACAATCCCCGTAGCTCTGGGACTAGTCTTGTTGCAAACCTTTGCACTTTCTCTAATTCTTGACGTGCTTGACTAGGTGTGGATTCCAAAACTGGTGCTGCATACTCCAGTATGGGCCTGACGTAAATGGTATACAGGGTCTTGAACGACTCCTTACTGAGGTTATCGGAACGCTATCCGTAGGTTTGCCAGGCGCCCGTATGCTGCAGCAGTTATCTGATTTATGTGCGCCTCAGGAGATATGCTCGGTGTTTATACTCACCCCCAGATCTTTTCCTTGAGTGAGGTTTGCAGTCTTTGGCCATCTAAACTATATTGTGTCTGCGGTCTTCTTTGCCCTTCCCCAATCTTCATGACTTTGCATTTGGCAGGGTTAAACTCAAGGAGCCAGTTGCTGGACCAGGCTTGCAGCCTGTCCAGGTCCTTTTGTTAGTCCTGCCTGATCCTCATCCGATTTGATTCTTCTCATTAACTTCACATCATCTGCAAACAAGGACACTTCTGAGTCTATCCCTTCCGTTATGTCGTTCACATATACCAAGAACAGCACAGGTCCTAGGACTGACCCTGTGGAACCCCGCTTGTCACAAGCGCCCACTCTGACACCTCGTCACGTACCATGTCTCGTTGTTGCCTCCCTGTCAGGTATTCTTCTGATCCATTGCAGGCCTTTTGTTATGTGTGCCTGATCTTTAGCTTTTTTCAGTAACCTCTTGTGAGGAACTGTGTCGAAGCGTTTTTTGCTGTTCCAAACAAATGCAGTCGATCCACCCTCTCTCTTTGTCTACTCTGTCTCTTGTCTATAAAAACTCTAGTAAGGTTTGTGACCACTGGATTTTCCTTCCTGAAAACCCATGCTGGGTTGTCTATTATACACTTGTTTCTTTCCAGGTGCTCCACCACTCTCCTCCTGATGATCTTCTCCATTGACCTTGCCATACTATACACGTTATTGATATGTGTCTGTAGTTTAGTGCCTCATGGTCTGTCTCCCTTTTTTAAAAATGGGGACTACATTTGCCATTCTTCCATACCTCAGGGAGTTGCCCCAGTTCAAATGATGTGTTGAAGAATCTTTGTTAATGGCACACACAATCTCTGCCTCCCTCTTTAAGGCCCCACGGAGAGATGTGTCTGTCCCAACCGCCGTTGAGGGGTAAAGTTCGCATAGCTGCTTCTTCACTTCCTCCTTGGTTATATTTTTTGCGTTACCTCATCCATGGAACTTGCTGGGGTACCCCCCTGTTCTGATTTCTGGAGTCCTACTATGTTTCCACTGTAAATATTTTCTTTATAATCTCGTGTTGAGCTCTGACATACCTCTCGAGTCGTTGCTGTGTGAATTCCCCTCACCCTTCCTCGTCTGTTTACCTGCGTCCTTGGACCGTTTTTTCCTCCTGATGTGGCTGGTACATACAAGCTTCGGGTCAGTCTTGACTTTTGATGCTATGTCATTTCCATATTGTTCGCTGAGCCTCCTTCATTATCTGTGCATATTTCATTTCTGGCTCTTCGGCTAATCTCTTTATTTTCCTGATTTCTCTGTCTTCGTACCTTTTTCCATTCTTAGTACACCTAGTTTTTGCCTCCCTACCCCCTTTGGGTGAACCAAGGATTTTGCTCTGTTCTTCCCTTTTTTCTGTTTCCCTTGGAACAAACCTCTCCTCTGCCTTTGCATTTTGTTGCCACATGTCCATCATTTCTTGTACGGGTTTTCCTGTCAGTTCCCTCCCCCCACTGAATTTTTTTGAAGGAAGTTCCTCATGCCGAGTAGTTCCCCCTTTTAAAAGGGTTTTTTTTCCCATCCTATTCCTGCTACTCTCTCCACTTGGGGCTCAACTATGTAGTCAAAGCACAGAACCACATGATCACTAGCTCCCCGGGGGCCCTTTTACAAGATATCCCGTGGGGGTGTGTGGTGTGTGTTGTGTTTTGTGTGTGGTGTGTTGTGTGTGGTTTTGGGGTTGTGTTTGTGTGTGGTGGGTGTATGTTATGTGTGTGGTGTGTGTGTGTGTGTGTGTGTTTGTGGTGTGTGTGTTATGTTGTGTACTCAGTGTTTTATCACCTAGTTGAGGTTGCAGGGGTCGAGTCCAAGCTCTGGCCCGCCTCTTCACTTTTGGGCGCTACTAGGGCACTCTCCCTGACCCGAGCTTTATCGAACCCCTTTTTAAAGCTTGTATGGGTCCCCGACTCCACTAGATCCTTCCCAAACTATTCCCCTTCCCGACTCTCTTGGCTTTAAAAATACTTCCTAACATCCCTTTGATTCATTGGGTCTTCAACTTTCCAAATGTGTCCCCTTGTTTCGTGTCCGTTCTGGAACATCCTGTCTTTGCCCCCTTGTCAATTCCTCTCAGTATTTTGTAAGTCGTTATCATGTCCCCCCTAATCTCTCCTGTCCTCCAGTGTCGTCAGGTTGATTTCCCTTAACCTCTCCTCATGGGACATACCTCTTAGCTCTGGGACTAGTCTTGTTGCAAACATTTGCACTTTCTCTAGTTTCTTTACATGCTTGGCTAGGTGTGGGTTCCAAACTGGTGCCGCATACTCCAATATGGGCTAACGTACACGGGTATAGGGTCCTGAACGTTTCCTTTATTAAGATGTCGGAATGCTGTTCTGAGGTTTGCCAGGCGCCCATATGCTGCGCAGTTATTTGGTTGATGTGCGCTTCAGGAGATGTGCCTGGTGTTATACTCACCCAAGATCTTTTTCCTTGAGTGAGGTTTGTAGTCTCGACCCCCTAGACTGTACTCCATCTGCGGCCCTTCTTTGCCCTTCCCCAATCCTCATGACTTTGCACTGGTGGATTGAACTCCAGGAGCTAGTTGCTGGACCAGGTCTGCAGCCTGTCCAGACCCCTTTGTATTTCTGCCTGGTCTTCGATCGAATAAAACTCTTCTCATCAACTTCACGTCATCTGCAAACAGTGACACCTCGGAGTTTATTCCTTCCGTCATGTCTTTTCACAAATACCAGAAACAGCACTGGTCCTAGGACTGACCCCTGTGGGACCCCACTGGTCACAGGTGCCCACTCTGACACCTCGCCTCGTACCATTACTCTCTGCTGTCTTCCTGACAAGTATTCCCTGATCCTTTTGCAGTGCCTTCCCTGTTATTCCTGCTTGGTCCTCCAGTTTTTGCACTAATCTCTTGTGTGGTACTGTGTAAAAACGCCTTTTGCAGTCTAAGAAAATGCAATCCACCCACCCCTCTCTCTCTTCTCTTACTGCTGTCACCATGTCATAGAACCCAGTAGGTTTGTGACACAGGATTTTCCGTCTCTGAAACCATGTTGTCTGCTGGTGATGAGATCATTCCTTTCTAGATGTTCCACCATTCTTCTCCTGACAATCTTTTCCATGATTTTGCATGCTATACATGTCAGTGACATGGTCTGTAGTTTAGTGCTTCATGTCTGTCTCCTTTTTTAAAGATTGGTACCACATTTGCTGTCTTCCATGCCTCAGGTAATCTCCCTGTTTCGATAGATGTATTGAATATTGTTGTTAGGGGTACACATAGCGCCTCTGCTCCCTCTCTCAGGACCCCATGGAGAGATGTTATCTGGCCCCATTGCCTTTGAGGTATCTAGCTCACTCAGAAGCCTCTTCACTTCTTCCTCGGTTGTGTGTACTGTGTCCAGCACATGGTGGTGTACCCCACCTCTCCGTCTTTCTGGAGCCCCTTCTGTCTCCTCTGTGAACACTTCTTTGAATCTCTTGTTGAGTTCCTCACATACTTCATGTCATTTCTTGTTGTCTCTCCTCCTTCCTTCCTTAGCCTGATTACCTAGTCTTTGACGGTTGTTTTCTTCCTGATGTGGCTGTATAACAGCTTCGGGTCAGATTGGCTTTTGCGCTATGTCGTTTTCATATTTTACGTTGGGCCTCCCTTCTTATCTGTGCATATTCGTTTCTGGGTCTACGATGCTCTCCTTATTCTCCTGGGTCCTTTGCCTTCTATATTTCTTCCATTCCCTAGCACACTTGGTTTTTGCCTCCTTGCATTTTTGAGTGAAAACCCTGGGGTTTATCCTGGCTTTTTCATTATTCCTGTTACCCTTGGGTACAAACCTCTCCTCCGCCTCCTTGCACATTGTGACTACATATTCCATCATCTCATTAACTGGTTTCCCTGCCAGTTCTCTGTCCCACTGAACCTCATTCAGGAAGTTCCTCATTCCTGTGTAGTCCCCTTTCTGTAGTTGGTTTCATTTGTCCCGGCCTTCCTGCTTCCCCCTCCACTTGTAGCTCTACTGGGATTCGAAGCTCAAAACCACATGATCGCTGGCCCCATGGGGTTTTTTCATATGTGATGTCCCCAAAATCTGCACTACTCAAGGTGAATACTAAGTCCAGTCTTGCTGGGTTCATCCTCTCCTCACTCTCTTGTAGTGTCCCCTTAAGTGTTGGTACATGAAGTTTTCCGTTTCCACCTCCATCATCTTAGCCCATCCATGTATCTTGGCCCCCATGTGGCTCCAAGTTCTCCCATTCGATCTCCTTGTGGTTAAAGTCGCCCATGATCAGGAGCTTTGCCCTACATGTATGAGCTCTTCTGGCCACGGGAGCCCGTGTGTCAAACCCTCGCTCTATTGCTCTCGTCATACTCTTGCCTTGGCCTCCTGCTGTTCTGTGGTGGGGTTTTACATCACTGCAATTATCACCTTGGGACCTCCAGAGGGGAAGCGTTCCCGCTATAACAATCACTTTCTTCTCCGCTGTCTCCTCTCTCCAGCTCATCAAAATTCCATCGGTGTTTGATCACTTTGCCACTCCCCCCCCCCCCCTTTCCTTCTGTTTTTCCTCAGGATTGGTATCCCTTTGGGGGAAGATGGCATCTGTTATTAACTGTAAGTTTGGTTTCTTTTGATTCCCTATGATGTCGGGGTGATTCCTCTTTGACTCTTTTCGTGCCACTCCTCCCCCCTTTTTTTTTAAATCCATCAGCTTTTGTTTTCCATCCTTCGGTTTCCCTTTTTTCCAAACCCACTGGGGGTTTGGGGGCCGTGGGGGTGGGAGCCGGGGTAGTAGACTGTGGGTTTCTATGGTTGGGGGGTTGGGTTTGGAAAAGTTTGGGGGTTTATGGATTTTTATTTTTGTTTTGGGGGATTTTGGGGATAGGTTGGGGGGGTTCTAAAGGTTTTAGTTTTGTGTTGTGTTTGCCTTGCTGCCTTTTCCCCCGGGACTAAAACCTCTGCGGGTTTTCCATCCTTTTTCCCCCTTTTCCCTACCCCCTTTCCGCTTTTTTTTTCCCTCTCCCCCCAGCTGCTTTTCTCTCTTTTTGTTTTTCTTTTCCTCTTTTTTGGAACCCCTTCTTTTTACTTTTCCCGAGTTTCTAAACCCGGGGTTTTTTCTTGGAGGATCCTTTCCGCACTGTTTCTGTCCTGAAAAATTCAGCTTGATCGGTGGGTTTTTCCTCCCCTTCAAGTCCCCCCCCTATTCCGGGAAAAATTTTTCCCAATCTGGGGTTCCATGGGGTGTGTTGTGTGTGTGTTGTGGGTTTGTGTGGTTGTTTTGTGTTATGGGGAATGAAAAAAAAGTGTCATTTCCCAAATTTAGTACACACTTATAGGGGGATTGCAGAAGTTGTTCTCAGCCCCGGGGCTCCCCCTTTTACTTTGGGGCCCACCCCTGAGTTCGTTTTCCCAAAGGCTTCGTACCTAAATCGAAAAAGCAAATGAATGGCCCTTTACCTCTGCCACCCCAAAAACTTTGCCAACCCACAAATCCTCTAATGCTCATTCATTTCTTTCCTCCCTCTCCCCTTTTTTTTTTTCCCCCTTTCCCCTCTCCCCCTTTCCCCCTCCCCCTCTCCCTCCCCCCTTTCCTCTCTACCTCCCCTCTCTCTTCTCTCTCTCTCCCCTTTTCTCTCTTTTCTTCTCTCTCCCTTCTCTCTCTCTTTTTCCCCCTCTCTCTCTCTCTCTCTCCTCTCCCCTCTCCCCTCTCCCTCTCTCCTCCCTCTCTCTCAGCCACACCTACACACACTCAAAAAATTTCATCAATTATAAAAAAATTTGAACCCCTTTTGGGGGACAGGAGGGATTTTTTTTATCCTCTCCCCAAATCTCGCAGGTCCAGGTTAACCCCCCCCATTTCCCATTTGCCCCCAGAAAATTAAAAATTAATTTTTCCCCTTTCCCCACCCCTTCTCTAATCAATACAAAATTCCCCTTTCCCCCTTACCTTTTAACAAAGGGCTCAAACAAACCCCCCAGCCCTTCCTCCCCATCCTAACCTTCACAACACCCCAAATTTTTAAAAAAAAAAAACATTTTTAGAGTACTAAAAAGTATCGTTTTTCTATTTGAAGAGGGAAAATTTACAGGGAACCATTAAAAAAATTTGCCCCTTTTTTTAAAATGAAAGAAAAAAAAAAAAAAGGGTTTTTTTTTTTTTTTTTTTTTTTTTTTTTTTTGGGGGGGGGGGGGTTTTTTTTTTAACATCCTAAAAACTGAATCGAAGTCAAAAATTTAATCATTTTTTAAGGGAAAATTGGGGAAACACAGGGGGCCTATGCATCTGTTTTAAAACGTAAATTCACCTCGGGGAATCGTTTGGGGTTGTTTTCCTTTGGGTATGTTTCCGGGTTCGCAAACTGGCGAAATTATATAAAAACTTTATCTCTCAGTCCACAATACGATCTGCCCCCTGTACAAAAAGGACTTCGAACATTTGAACAAAAAATTTTTCGAATCCTTCTTTTGGATTGAGAGTTTTAATATTTGTGGTTGTTTTAAACATGAATATTATGCGGGCATGTTTTGCTTGTCGGGAAGAGTTGGAGAGCAGTTATTTCGGGAAAGTCCCACTTTCCCAGATATATTTATAAAAGGTTACTTTTCATTGCTTTTAACTTTTGGTTTGTTTTTTTTTGCTTTAATTGCAGGGTCTCGGGCCTTTTCCCCTTCGTGCTTTTAAAAAATTCGTTTTTCTTTTTTCCTTTTTTATAGAAATCTCTGTTTCAGATTAACCAAGGATCCCTTTAAAACATTGCAGTTTCGTACATTATAAAATTTTATATAATAAAAATTTATATATATATAAATATATATATAATTTTATAATTTATATATATAAATATATATCAGTAATTAAGATCTATATTATTTAGTTTATTTTGGGGGCAGGGTTTAAATTTCCCTGTAAAAATTTAAATTTTTTGAAATTTGTAAATTTTAAAACTGCATCGCCACTTCCCCCAACCTTTGCATCGGGTTATTAAATTTTCTTTCCTGGGGGTGCTTTTAGTTTTCCTCTCATTAGAATGAATTGGTTTGGCCTATTTTGATGTCATCACAAATTTTTTTATGTCGCTTTTTAAATTCCCCATCTATGTCGTTTATAAAAAATTTTTAAACAAAAAAGGGGCCCCCAACACAAACCCCGGGAGGAACCCCGCTTGGGGACGTCCCCCCCATTCTGTTTTTCCCCCCATTTTTTGGCCAAACTCTTTTGCTGCCTTTTTGGGTCAGCCTGCCCTACCCAAAAAAAATTTTTCTCCTCCTTTCTGTGTGCCTTAATTTTCCCTTAAATTTGGCCTCGGGTTTGTGGATTTTTTATCAAAAACCCTTTACGGGAAGCCCCATGTACACTATCATTTTCCCTTACCTAAATCTACCTCCTAAAAACCCCTTTTGGTAAAAAAAAAGTTAGTAAATTGGGTAAAACGGGAAAAGGGCCCCTTTTTGGAAAAAAACCGTTTTTGGAGATTTTTTAATTCAATTGTGCCTATCAATCTCCCTCTCTCTCTCTCTTTCTCTCTCTTTTCTCTCTCTCTCTCCTCTCTCTCTCTCTCTCTCCCCCTCGCACACCCCCCTGTATGATGTTCCCAGCCCCACATTTTTTAACTCAGGTTTGTTGACCCAAGGGCAAAATAACAAACCGGGGAAAGCAAAAATAATAATAAGTTAATTTTTTTAAAAAATTTTGTTCCATATGTATTATTAACATTGAAATATAAACTTTTACGACCCTTAAACAGTAAAAAAACCCTGAAAAAACATTAAACAAAAGGGTAATATTGCTTTTAATTTTTGCCCATTTGATTTTAGCAACCTTTTTAAATTTTAAAACAATCTTTTTTAAAGGACGCAATATGAAAAGAATTTTCATTTTAAATTTTTCCTTTTGACAAAACGATTTGATCCCATCAATCATCATTCTGTAAATCCAGGGGGAAAGCCACTTTTTTAAAACGGTCCAACAAAAAAAGCAGACTTAGTATGTCAAAAACCCCCCCCGCTCAGGTGGGGAATTAGTGCCCCGTATTCCTAACGTCTCTGTGACTAAATCTAATCTTCAATTTCCAATTGTGACCCCTTGTTTTTGGTCCCCTCTGTGGAACATCCTTTTTTTTTTCCCTTTTCCCCTCGTCGGGTTCCTCGCAGTATTTTATATGTCTTATTATGTTCCCCTTTTTCCCCCTGGGTTTTCCAGTGTTGCAACGCCAGCCCATTTTAAAATAAAAAAAGAGTTCCCCTTTTCCCCGGGTTGGAAATACTGCCACCCCACGCCTATTATGTGCTGGATTACAATAAAATTTTTTACAGTCAGAGGGGGAAAAATTTATTCAAAAAATTCTCAAAAATTTTCGACGTTCTTTATCCACATTGAATCTTACCTGCCAAACTTCATGAATTTTCTTTGACCTTAAAAAACCCTTTTTTGAAACACCAAAAAACCCCAAAAACTTTTTACAAATTCCCCACCTTAAATTGGGTAAAAAATTTGGTAAAAAAATAATTCAAAAACATATTTTTTACTGTTAAACAAGTCTGCATAAAAAAACTTAATTTTAAGTGTAAACAATTTTTTAAAAAAAAACATGGTAAAAGCTTGGGTTTCCGCTGCAAAATTACATAGTAAAACACTGAAGCGTAGTCTCTAGACCCCTCTGCGCTTCCCAAAATTTTTTTACTACCACCCCCCAGGAAAGGGTTTTTGGGGGAAAAGACCGCTTTAAAAATTTTAATTTAAAATTTACTTTTAAAAAATCGTTTTTTGCCCGATTGCAAAAAAAAAAACCCTACCCCCGGCCGGGAAATTTAAAACCCGCGGTCATAGAGTCTCAAAACCCATCCCCTTCCCCGCTAGCCACAGACCAGCTAGCCACAATAAGAAATTATCCAAAATAGGTTTTAAAATTTTTACCCCCATTGGGGGGGTTAGCACAGGCACCCTCTGGGGACCACAAAAGGGGACTCTATGACCCCGGGTTTAATCCCGGGCCGGGGGGATGGTTTTAATTTTTATTAAGCTAAAATTTTTTTAATTTAATTATTTTCTTTATTTCTTATAAAATTTTTTTTTTGTTGGGAAATCTTTAATATTTCACTCTAAGTTTTTTAATTGCCCTTTTTTTATTTTAATTTTAAAGTTTCTAGACACCGAGGAATTTTTTAATAGGAAATTTTCCCCATCAATAAATTTTGCATTAATTAAAAAAAACTTTGTAACACTAGCCCAAAGGGGGCGCCGAGTTTTTGTCTTCCTCGGGGGCCAAAAGGAAAAGGTTCATCACTTTTCACCCCTAGCCCAAAGGGAACACAGTTCTTTTTCCCCTATGTCACTGGGTGCAATGGAAAATTGAAATCTTTCTCCCCCGGGAGCCGCCAGTCCTTCTATATTTCCTCAGCAGCTGGGGCGGGGGTTAGGGGTTTTTTAAAGTGTAATTGATTTTTTCTTTTTAAAAGGGAGAAATTTTTCCGGGGTAGGGGTCACAAGACCAAAAAACACGTTTTGAGGTTTTTGGGTTTAAATTGCAGGTTTTTGGGTTTCCCGGGAACCTGTTTTTTAAAGGGTCTCACCCAGGGAAGGGAAAAAATTTTTGGCTCACTTGGTCAGATTTACTTTAAGGGACTAAATGTCAAGCTAATTTTTGACATTTCGACAATTAAACAACCCCCCAGGGGGGGTTTCTACAGTCCCGGCCCCAAAGGGGTGTTTTAAAAGGAAAACCTTTTAAAATTTTTTTTCATGAAGGTAGGATTGCTAGGTCCTATTTTCGTCTCATAAACATGCAAGGGTTTCAGGGACGCTTGTACTTCAATTACACTTTGGGGCAACACACAAAAGTTAAAAAGCATATATATTTTAAAACACAACCCCCCCCCCCCTGGGGGTTTTTTTTTTTTTCTTTCTAGTTTTGTTTTTGTTTATTTTCCTTTTTTCTCCGTGAGGAATTGAACGAAAATTTTTCCTTTCCCTAAGCCATGCGTGTTTTAAAAAAAGGGCACTAAAAAAAGCCGGGGGCAAGGGGCTAGTAACCCCCCTTTTCCTGTAATAAAAAAATTTACCATGTCTGGGGGAAAAAAACCTTTTTCCCCGGGGGTTCACCCAACATCTTGCCCTGGGGGGTTTTAAAATTTAAAGGGACCTAAAATGGAGGAAAAATAGCAAATAAAATTGTTTTCGGAATAAACCAGGAGGCAAACCCCTGATGAAAACCACACTCCCCGCGAGCTTTTTTTTAAAACTTTGGGTTTAAAAAATTCCCAAATTTTTCCCGCAAAATTAATTTGAGGGTCTACCCAGGGCTGGGGGGAAAACACTAGACCTCCCTCTTCACTAACAAAGTGATTTTGTTTTTGAAATATCACCATATCAAAAACAATTTACTCAGAACACAACATAAAATTTAGGTTTTAGTCATGTATGCGCGGGGCCCCGAACCCAATTTAAAGAGATTAGCCCCGAGGGAGCCCTTAACCAAATTCCCAAATTCAATTAAAAAAAAACAAAGGGGGGCCAATAAACCAAAAAGGGCCTAAAACCCAAAAAAAGCTGGGGGAAAATATACCAAAACAACACAGCCCCCCCAAATTAAAGCCCCAAAACCGGGTTAACTCGGTGGCCCCTCGATGTATGCACAAGGGTTAATTTTCCCCTTAAAAAAAGGAAGGGAGTAAGGTGTTTTAAAAAAGGAAAAAAAGACAGGCGCTCCCTTTTCAGGCACGGGAAAAAAAAAATAACAGAGCGGCCCTTTAAAAAGGGGTTTAATAAACTGAAATGCGTAAAGGGAGGGCACTGGGTCAGAGAAAAAGGGAACATCGGGAACCTTAAGCCCAAAAGAATCCTTTAGGAGTCAAAAGGGAAACGCGGGGGGGGAAAAAAACTAAAAAACCATAAATGAAAAACGGGAAAGAAAACCCCCAAAATATTTCTTCTCCTATGCCCAAATTTAAAACGAGAACAACCCGGGGCCAGTATTGGGCCCCTACTTTTAAAAAAGGGTGGGTTTTTCCCAAAACAGAAGACAGAAAGGGAAATTTAGTGAGAAATCAAGCCCAATATGACCCCAGTTTTTAGCAAGGCCGGGTAACCAGCTGAAGTCGAAAAATCAAAAAAGAATTTTTTTAAAGAGAGAGCCACAAAATTTTTTAACACAAACCTAAACCGATGTTATCCTGATGCCAAATGACTTTAACAGGCGATAAAAAAGACATGCCCTTTCACTCTGGGCCCCCGGGGCCAATTAAAGGAAAATCTGTGTTCATCAAGAACTGCAAGGGAAACCCCTATCACGAGCCTTTTCCCCCTCCAAGGGAGGGAGATTTGGGCCACGGGGGGGGCGTCCCCCCCAAAATTACAAAAAAAAAAACAGGAAAATAGGGCCCCCTCCACAAAGGGGGGGAGTTTTTAAAACAACAGCAAAGAAAATTAAAAGACCAATTTGCCCCTAACATCCCCTTCATAAAAAACTTTGAAAGGGTTTTTAAGAAGCCCAAAATCCCCCACCCATTTTAGAAACCCATTTGTTTTTCCCAACCCGGGGGAACATGGGGGTTTTGAAAAAGGTCGCTTTCCCGGCTGTCTCAAAAAATTTGGGCCACTACACAAGGTCCTAAAACACTAGAAGACAAAAAAAGCAGATGTAAAAATATACAAGGGCTTTGCAAAAGGGTTTCGACAAGTTTGACCCTGGCCCTAATAGCGCACAAAAAAGCGTGCTAAAGGAAAAAACCCGGGAAAAGTCGGTCGAAAGGGGGAAAATAATAAATTTTTTCACTAAAAGAACACAAAAAGGGGGTAGTCGTCAAAAAAGGGGTAAAGTCCCCGAAACAAACTACGGGGGGGGGGAAAAAACTCTGTTCCCCAAGGCACAGTTTCTCGCTCCCTTTTGTTCCTCAACCTTAAATCCGACCCTAGAAAAAAATTTTTCAAACCCACAGCACCGGGGTCTTCCTTTGCAGATGTCACCCGAATCCTGCATGACAGTGTCTTCCATTGCAGACACTGCAAAGCTCCAGGCAGACATCAACCAAATCTTTCAGTGGGCTGCAGAAAACAATATGAAGTTCAACGACGAGAAATTTCAATTACTCAGATATGGTAAACATGAGGAAATTAAATCTTCATCACAAAATAGAGCGAAACACCAACGTCAAAGACCTGGGAGTGATCATGTCGGAGGATCTCACCTTCAAGGACCATAACATTGTATCAATCGCATCTGCTAAAAAAAATGACAGGATGGATAAGAGAACCTTCAAAACTAGGGAGGCCAAGCCCATGATGACACTCTTCAGGTCACTTGTTCTATCTAGGCGGGAATATTGCTGCACACAACAGCACCTTTCAAGGCAGGTGAAATTGCCGACCTAGAAAATGTACAGAGAACTTTCACGGCGCGCATAACGGAGATAAAACACCTCAATTATTGGGAGCGCTTGAGGTTCCTAAACCTGTATTCCCTGGAACGCAGGAGGGAGAGATACATGATTAATAACACCTGGAAAATCCTAGAGGGACTAGTACCGAACTTGCACACGAAAAATCACTCACTACGAAAGCAAAAGACTTGGCAGACGATGCACCATCCCCCCAATGAAAAGCAGGGGTGTCACTAGCACGTTAAGAGACCATACAATAAGTTTTCAGGGGCCCAGACTGTTCAACTGCCTCCCAGCACACAAAAGGGGGGTTACCAACAGACCCCTGGCAGTCTTCAAGCTGGCACTGGACAAGCACCTAAAGTCAGTTCCGGATCAGCCGGGCTGTGGCTCGTACGTTGGTTTGCGTGCAGGGCCCGCAGCAACAGCCTGGTGATCAGGCTCTGATCCACCAGGAGGCCTGGTCACAGACCGGGCCGCGGGGCGTTGACCCCCGGAACTCTCTCCAGGTAAACTCCCCGGTAAACTAAAATTTAAAAAGAGAAACTTTCGTTTTTCTTTTTGGCCACCCTGCCTTGGTGGGATACGGCCGGTTTGTTGAATAAAATATATATATATAATATATATATATATATATATATATAATATATATATATATATATATATATATATATAAAACAGAAGGGGGCCAGAAGGGTGCTTTACACTACAGTTAAAAACTGTAGTGTAAAGCACCCTTCTGGCAAGACAGTGATGGATGAATGATGGTGAAAGTTTTTTCTTTTTCGGCCACCCTGCCTTGGTGGGAACGGGAAGTGTGAATAATAATAAAAATATACACACACACAACAGGACAAGCCACAGGGGAAAGGGGAGGAAGTCTTTAGCTCAAGTAAGGGTAACCTTGGCCGGTAACACCTACGCTACTCTGAGACCTCTCTCCCTGCTTTGCTTGATTCCCTTGAAAGCTCCTGAGGGACGCACGGGAAAAGTGGGGGAAAGGGAATTGGGAGTTTAAAGTTTCCCCCCCCCCCCGTTCCCTTTTTTCCTGAAATTGTTAAGATCGCACTCTGCGTTTGATTGATATATTATATATTTATTTATATATATATATATATATTATATAATAAAATTATAAAATTAAAAACACTGTTTTCCCCGGGCCCTGAAGGGGGATCAAAACCTACGAACCTTAGGACAAGGTACGAAAGTTGCTTTACCAATCTATCCACACTGGCCCAAATTTCCCTTTGGGCTGCAGCATGCCCCTACACGTTTTGATCCAAGGCACCCAAACCCCTTTCGGGGAAAGGGGGCTTAAAGCTTTTTATCTCTCCCCCTGATGCATCACCCTTTTACTAGAGTTTTGAAACCAAGCAATGAATTTCGGGGGTGAGGCTTTGCAAAATTATACCCAAAAAAATGATTTTCTGGCTGAAGGAGCCCTTCAAACCCCTACGAAACCTTAGGCAAGGTACGCAGGGTTTTCCCCAATTACCACAGGGGCCCAAAAACCTTTGGGCGTGAAAAGTCTTGCGCTAAGTTTTGACCCAAAGGGCAGCCAGTTTTCAGGAAAAAAGGCTTAAGTTTTTCCCTTTAAACCCCCTGCTCCCATCAGCCTTACTAGGAAATTTGAACTTTTGAAAGGAAATTCGCGGGCATGCGAAATATACAAAAAAAAAAGGTTTGGCCCAGGTGGATAGATTGGTTTTTTTTTTTAAGAAACCGGGCGTACCTTGTCAAAGGTTCGTTTTTGGTTCGGTCTCCTTAAAGCCAAGGACCCGGGGTTTGTATATTTTCTTTTTGCTCTCGCAAAATTCCTTGCTTATATAATATATATATATTTTATATATATATATATTTATATATTTTTAAAAATATATTATTTTTATTTTATATATAGATTTATATATTTATATTTTAAGGGGAAAATATAAAATATACCACCCCCCCGAAACCCCGCCGCCGCCACTACCAGCCCACCCCCAACCTGCCGCCCGACCACCCACCACAACCCACCAGAACCCATTCCCGAAAACCCCACCAAAAATTACCCCCAACAAATTCCCGATACCAACCCAAAATTTAACCCCCAGCATTTATTTTTACCCATCACCCCAGCAACCCCCCCCCCCCAAATCAACCCCCATTTTTCCCACGGGCCATACCACAAGCATTTCCCAAAACCCAATTCACCACCAGAAATTCCCCAAACCCCACCCAACCCCCCAGGATTCCAAAATTTTACCCACCACCTTTCCCCCAAAAACCCTCCACCGCTTTTTCCCTCACGGGCCATCACCACCCGCTTTCCCAAAAACCATCACAACCGCATTCCCCCCCAACAAAAAACCATCAGCTTTCCCCCATAAACCCATCCCCACAAGCTTTTCCCCAAAAAATTTCACCCCCCAAGCTTTCCCCCAAAAATCCACCCCCCAGCTTTCCCAAACCCCAACCTTCCCCACAAACATTCCCCACAAACCATCCCCAAACGGGCTTTCCCCCAAAACCCCAATCCCCACAAGCTTTCCCCAAAAACCAATCACGAAACGGGTTTTTTTTTTAAAACCCAATCACCAGGATCCCCCAAAACCAATCTCAGCTTTCCCCCAAAAAACCCAAATCACCTTCAGGATTCCCCCACCATCCCCCAAACCAGGTTTCCCACAACCATCAAAACTGGGTTCCCCAAAACCATCATCCCGCTTTTTCCCAAAACCCCTTTCACCACCGGGGATTCCCACAAACTCACCAGCTTTTCCCAAAACGATCACCCCGGTTTTCGCAAAAACCCTACCAACAGAATTTCCCACACAAATCACCACCAGCTTTCCCAAAAAAAACCCCCTTCACCCCCAGCTTTTTTTTTCCCCCCCAACCCCAACCATCACCCCCAAAGCTTTCCCCACAACCTTCACCACCGAATTCCCAAAAAAAATCCCCAACCCAGCATTCCCCGAAAACCATCACCACCAACTTTCCCCCAACCTTTCCCCAACCATTTTTTCCCCCCATCCCCCACCAGCTTTCCCCCCCAACCATCCCCACCAGAAATTCCCCACAAACCATCCCCCCAGCAGCCCCCACAACCTTTTCAAACCACCCTTTCCCCAAAACATCCATCCCCAAACTCCCAAATTCCCCCAAAAACCTCACCCCGCATTCCCCCACCCATAAACCACCAGTTTCCCCAAAAAACCCCACCCACAACCAGCTTTCCCCACAAACCATCACCACCGGGAATTCCCCCACAAACCATCACCACCGCATTCCCCACAACCATCCCCCACCAGCATTTCCCCAAAAAACCCCATCACAACCAGCATTCCCCACACCCATCACCACTAGCTTTCCCCCCAACAACCTCCCCATTTGAAATTCTCCAAAAAACCTTTAAAACCCAAAAAACCCCCAAAACCCTTTCCCATTCCAGCATTCCCCAAAAACCACCCACCCCCAGCTTTCCCCAAAAACCATCCCCCCCCCGCATTCAAACTTTCCATAAACCAAAAAGGATTCCCAAAATTTTAATCACCACCCCCATTCCCCACAACCTCCCCACCAGTTATTCCCCACAATCTTTCACCACCAGCATTCCCCGAAAACCTTCACCCCCCAAAGCTTCCCCACAGCCATCATCCCCACCCACCCCCCAAAAAACCTTTTCACCACCAGGTTCCATTACCAATCTTTTCCAGCTTCCCACAACCCCCATCACCGCCCCCCCAAAAAACCATCATCACCAGCATCCCCAAAACCCAATCATCTCCACCCTTTTCCCAAAAACCATCACCCCCAGTATTCCCAAAAACCCCATCACCACCAGCTTTTCCCCCCAACTTTCGCCAAAAAGGATTTCCACAACCATCACCACCAGCTTTCCCACAACCCACACACCAGCATTCCCCCCCAACCACCCACCACCCCCTTCCCCAAAACAACCATCACCACCATTTTTCCCCCAGCCTCCCCAAACCAGCTTTCCCCCAAACAAAAATCACCCCCACCCATTCCCCACAACCATCACCACCAGCTTCCCCCCAAAAAAACCATCACCACATGCTTTTCCCCACAATTTAATCGCCACCCAGCATTCCCACAATCACCCCAAGCTTTCCCCCCAAAAACCATCACCGAAATTCCCCCCAAAAACCATCACCACCAGCACCCCCCGGGAAAACAAAAACCCCCAAAGCTTTCCCACAGCCATCATCACCGCTTTCCCCCAAAACCTTCCCACCGGGGATTCCCACAACCCCCTCCACCGCATTCCCGAAACCATCATAAACCGCATTCCCCAAAAACCATCTCGCCGCTTTCCCCAAAAACCACTTTAAATTTTTTCCCCACAACCATCACCCCGCTTTCCCCCAAAAACCCATCACCCCGCTTTCCCCCCAAAACCCCCTTTACCACCAGTTTCCCCACAACCTTTCGCCCCAGCATTCCCACAATCATCCCCCAAAAGGGCTTTCCCCAAAAACCTTTCCCCCGCATTCCCCCAAAAACCATAAAACCTAAAAGCATTCCCCAAACCCCATCACCGGGGTTTTCCCCCCAAAAACATCCACCCCTGTTTTCCCCCCACAAACCATCCCACCAGCTTTCCCCAAACAACCAAAACCACCACTTCCCAAAAACCCATCATCACCAGCATTCCCACAACCTTCCCCCAACCGCTTTCCCCCAAAAACCTTCACCAGAATTCCCCCACCCTTACCAGCTTTCCCAAAAACCCCCACCACCAGCATTCCCCAAACCATCCCACCGGGCATTCCCCCACAACCATCACCACCACCCCTTTTCCCCAAAAACCCCTAAACCACCAGCTTCCCAAAACCATCACCCCAGCTTTCCCCAAAAACCCATCCCCACCGGCATTCCCCCCCAAAATTTTTCCCCACCAGCTTTCCCCAACAACCTTTCACCCCCAAACCCTTCCCCCAAAACCCACCCACCACCGCTTCCCCCAAAAAAAACCATCCCAAACCAGCATTCCCCACAACCATCACCCCCGGGTTTCCCCCCAAAACCATCCCCCAAACCGGCTTTCCCCCAACAACCATCACCCCCCGGGCATTCCCAAAACCATCACACCGCTTTTTTCCCCAAACCACCCCACCAGCTTTCCCCATTTTTCATCAAAAAACCAAAGCTTCCCCCAAAAACCTTTCCCCCCAGCATTCCCCCACAACCATCCCTATAAGCATTCCCCAAAAACCATCCCCACCAGTTTTCCCGCACAATATACCAAGCATTCCCCAAAACCCATCCCCACCGGGCTTTCCCAAAACAACCATCACCACCGAATTCCCCAGAACCTTTCTTTCCCCAGCTTTCCCCCAAAAACCATCACCCCCCCCGCTTTCCCCCAAAAACCATCACCAGCTTTCCCCCCAAAATCACTACCAGCATTCCACAAAAACCATCGCCAGCATTCCCCAAAAAACCACCCACCACCGGGCATTCCCCAAACCACACACTTTTCCCCACACCCATCCCCCCCAGCTTTCCCCCAAAAATTCTTCACCATCTGCTTCCCCAATCAACCATCCCCAACCAGCTTTCCCCCCAACAACCATCCCCACCAAAATTTCCCCCCTAAATCGGGAAACCCCCCACCCCCATCCCCCCCCAGCTTTCCCCCAAAACCTTTCAAAACCAGTTTTCCCCACAACCATCACCCCCAGCATTCCCCAACCTTCAGTTTTCCCCAAAATTAAAATCATCACCAGTTTTCCCCCCAAAAAACCATCACAACCAGTATTCCCACAACTTTCCCCACCAGCTTTCCCCACAACCATCACCACATAAATTCCAAAAAAACCTTTCCCAGCTTTTCCCCCACACCTTCAAACCGCCCCCCCACAACCTTTCACCACCAGCTTTCCCCCAAAACCCCTTTCACCCCAGCATTCCCAACAACCATCCCCAAACCAGAATTCCCCAAAAACCTTCACCACCAGAAACCCCCCAACAACCCATCACCCCCAGCTTTCCCCCAAAAACCCATCCCCCCAGCGTTCCCCAAACCATCACCCACCAGCATTCCCCAAAAACCTTCACCCCCCAGCATCCCCCAACCCCCATCCCCCCAGCATTCCCCACAACCATCGCCCCACCCATTCCCACAATCATAAAAACCGCTTTCCCCCAAAACCATCACCACCCTTCCCCACAACCATCACTACCAGCATTCCCCAAAACCCACACCAGAAATTCTCCCCCAACCTTCACCACCATTTATTTCCCCACAACCCCCCACCACCAGCTTTTCCCCACAAACCATCCCCACCAACATTCCCAAAAAACCCATCAAACCAGCTTTCCCCCAACAAAACCCATCATCACCAGCTTTCCCAAAAACCACCCCCAAACCCCCCTTTTCCCCCAAAAACCATCACCGCATTCCCAAAAAACCAAATCACCCCCCGCTTTTCCCCCAAACCATCGCCCAGCTTTTCCCCACAACCATCACCCCGGGCATTCCCCACAACCTTCCCCAGCATTCCCCCACAACCATCACCCCCAGCTTCCCCCAAAATTCACCCCCTTTCAGCCCCCCAAAAAACCACCCACCACCAGCTTTCCCCAAAACCCAAATCACACCGCTTCACCAAAAACCATAAAAAAAAGGGTTTTCCCAAAAAAAAACCCACCCCCAAAGCATTCCCAAAAATCACCACCAGCTTCCCCCCAAAAACCCTCCCCACCAGCATTCCCAAAATTTTCCCATCACCACCCTTTTCCCAAAAACCATCACAAACATTCCCCACCCCATCCCTACCACCCTTCCCCCCACAACCATCACCAGCTTTCCCCACAAACCCTTCACCACCACCCAATTCCCCAAAAAACTATCACCAGTTTTTCCCCCCCAACCTCCCCACCAGCTTTCCCCAAAAACC
This sequence comes from Cherax quadricarinatus, assembly GCF_026875155.1. Lineage (NCBI taxonomy): Eukaryota > Metazoa > Arthropoda > Malacostraca > Decapoda > Parastacidae > Cherax > Cherax quadricarinatus. Next base: position 53,589,295 of record NC_069419.1, read on the forward strand.
TTCACCCCCGCTTTTCCCAAACAACCATAAACCCCACCAGCATTCCCAAAACAATCCCCACCAGCTTTCCCCCAAAACCTTTCCCCCACCAGCATTCCCCACAAACCATCCAAGTTTTCCCCCCCAAATAAACCCCAGCTTTCCACCCAACCATTAGGACCAGCTTTTCCCAACCCCCTTTCACCCCACCCATTCCCACAATCACCCCCCGCTTTCCCCAAAAACCATCGCGCTTTTCCCCAAAACCCCCACTTCCCGCTTTCCCCCACAACCATTCCCCAGCTTTCCCCACGGGCCATCCCAACCACCAGAATTCCCCCACAACCATCACCTCCAGAAACCCCCAAAAAATTTTTTTCCCCAAACCAAAAAAACGCTTTCCCCAACAAAAAATCACCCCGGGCTTTCCCAAAAAAATCCCTTAAAACCCCCCGGGCTTTTCCCCCACAACCATCACCACCACCCATTCCCAAAATTTCACCACCGCTTTTCCCCAACATTTTCCCCAACCAGCACCCCCCACAACCATCACCCCCAGCATTCCCCCCAATCACCACCGCTTTCCCCAACAATCTCCCCACCAGCATTCCCAAAAAACCTAAATCCCTTCTTTCCCCAAAACCAATCCCGCATTCCCCACAAACCACACCCCCAAAGCATTCCCCAAAACCCTTAAACCGTTTTCCCCCCCAAACCCACCCACCACCAGCTTCCCCCACAACCTCCCCAAACCGATTCCCAAAAGGAACCCATCATCCCAGAAATTTCCCCAAAAAATTTCTTTCCCCCCCCGGGCTTTCCCCAAAAACCATCCCCAAGCTTTTCCCCACACACCTTCCCCACTTTCCCCAACAACCATAAACCAAACCCAGAAATTCCCAAAAAACCTTCATCACCAGCTTTCCCCAAAACCAATCACCAGCTTTCTCCAAACCATCAACGGGCTTTCCCCCAAACCCCATCACTACCCAAGCTTTCCCCCAAAACCACCCAACCGCATTCCCCCCACAACCATCACCCCCAGCATTCCCAAAAACCATCACCCCCCAAAGCATTCGAAAAAACCTTTCACCACCAGCTTTTCCGCAAAACCATCCCCCACCAGCTTTCCCCCAAAACCCATAAACAGCTTTTCCCCAAACCATCACCGGGCTTTCCCCCCCCAACCCTCATAACCAGAAACCCCCCACAACCATCATAAACCATTTTTCCCCACAACCATCACCACCACCCATTCCCCAACCATCCCCACCAGCATTCCCCAAAAAACCCTTACCACCGCTTTCCCCCAAAAACCATCTTTCACCGGGCATTCCCCACAACTTTTTCCACCACCCTTTCCCCACAACCATCACCACCAGTTTTTCCCCCAAAACCCTTAAACCACCAGCTTTTCCCCAAAACCCGTCACCCCCCCGGGCTTTCCCCCAAAACCCCGGTCACCACCAGTTTCCCCCACAACCGCCCACCACCGCATTCCCCCAACCTTTCAATCCCCTTATTCCCCCCCCATCACCAATACCAGCCCGCCCCCCCAAACCAGCCCACCCCACCCCAGCCCGCCCCCCCCCCAAACCGGGCCCGCCCCCCCCACCACCCGCCTCCCCCCAAAGGCCCGCCCCCGCCACCCCCCCCGCCCCCCACCCGCCCCCCCCCCCACCACCCCGCCCGCCCCCAAGCCCGTGCCCCCCAAACCGGCCCGCCCCCCCAAACCCAGCCCCCCCCGCCCCCCTTTCTCCCCCCCAAACCAGCCGCCCCCCCCACCACCCCGCCCCCCGCCACCGGGCCCCCCCCAAATCCCCCGGCCCGTCCCGGGCCAAACCACCCCGCGCGGGCCCCAAAACCCACACCGCCCCCAGCCGCCCCCACCATCGCCCGGCCGCCGCAGCACTACCTCGCCCTTGGGACAACAAAAAAGATACTGTTATTTTCTGCGGCCCGTAACTGTTTTAAAAATTAAATTTTAAAAAAAATTTTGTGCAAGTGTTGTGTGTAGTGGTGTTGTGTGTTGTGTGTGTGTGTTTGGGTGTGATACTCCCCTGGGTTGTACCACCTATTGAGGTTGGGGGGGGTCGAGTCCGAGCCCCCTGGCCCCGCCTCTTCCTATCGCTACTAGGTCCCCTCTCCCTGACCCCGTGAGCTTTTTTTTTTCCCTCTTTTTTTAAAGTTTTTTTGGGGATCCGGCCCCCAAACAAACACCCGTTTCCCCAAAACTTTTCCCATTACTGATCCCTCTGGGGGCTGAAGAAATACTTCCAAACACCCCTTTTGTTTCTCTGTGTCTTCAGTTTCCCAAACCCTGGTCCCTTTTTTACTGTGTCCAATCTCTGGAACACCCGTCTTTTTTTCCCCCTTGCCCTTTTTCCCTTTCAGTTTTTTGTATGTCGTTATTTGTCCCCCTATTTTTTCCCCTTTTCCCCCCAAGGGTCCCCAGTTTGTTTTCCCCCCTTAACCTTCCTCTTTTAGGCATACCCTTTGCTCTGGGACTAATCTTGTTGCAAACCTTTGAAATTTTTCTATTTTTCTTCACGTGTTTTGGCCCCTAGGTGGGGGTTTCCCAAAAAACGGGTCCCGCATCCCTCCAATAGGGGGGCCTAAGTACACGGTGTACGGGGGTTCCGGGAATGTTTCCCTTTTATTAAAATGTCGGAATGCTTTTTCTGGGGGTTTGTGGGGCCCCCCTATGCTGCAGAAAGTTTTTTTTGGTTTTGATGTGCGCTTAGGAGATGGGGCCTTGGGTTTTAAACTCCCCCCAAGACCCTTTTTCCTTGATGAGGTTTGACCCCCCTCTGGCCCCCTAAAATGTACTCCGTCTGCGGTCTTCTTTCCCCTTTTCCCCAATCTTTGACTTTGAATTTGGGTTTGGCATTTGAATCCAGGACCCAATTTGGGGAAACCGGTGTGCAGCCTGCCCAAAGTTTCCCCTTTTGTAGTTCTGCTGGTTTTTCGATCGAGTGTTTTTTTTCTTCAACTTCACTTTCATCTGCAAAACAGGGACCCAAAAAGGCTTTTTTCCCCCCCTTTCCGTAATGTCGTTCAAAAATTTACCAAAAACAGATGGTTTTTTTGGGGACGGGACCCCTGGGGACCCCGCTGGTCACAGGTGCCCACTCTGACACCTCGCCACGAAACAGGGACTGCTGCTGTTTTCCCTGAAAGTTTTCCCTGACCCATTGTAGTTTTTCCCTAGTTTTTTCCCTGTTTGGGTTTCCTCCTTTTTTTTGCCCCCTTTCTCTTGTTTTGGGAAACTGTGTCAAACGCCTTCTTGCAGTAAAGGGGAAAAATGTATCCACCCCCCCCCTCTCTTTTGTCTTACTGCTGTCACCATGTCATAGAACTCCAGTGGGTTTTGTGCCCAAAGGGAAATTTTCCCGTCCCTAAAAAACCAGGGTTGGGGTGGGGTGTTTTTGGGGTGGTGTGGTGTTGTGTGGGGGGTTTGTGTGTGTGTGTGTGTGTGTGTTTTTGTGTGTTTTGTGTGTGTGCTTTGTGTACTCACCTAATGGTGGTTTGCAGGGTTTGACCCCACTTTTCCGGACCCGCCTTTACATCACCCCCCAGATTATTCCTTTTCCCTGAAAAACTCTACCCCTGAAAAAAATTATTTCCCTAGCCCCCTGTACTCATCTGAGTTTTTCGGTTCCCAATTTTTAAAAACCCCCTTGTTTTTTGTTTTTCCCAACCCCTGGAACTTTCTTGTCTCTGTCCACCTTGCCCTTTTCCTAGAAGTACTGAAAATGTGGGTTTTATGTTCCCCCCTGTCAGGTCGTTTTTCCCTTTAACCCTCCTCGTTAAAAAACATGCCCCTTTTTCCCGAGACTTTTTTTGCTGAAAAACCTTTTCCTTTCTCTAATTTTTTAAGTGTTTTTGGCCAGGTGTCGTTTCCCAAATTGATGCTGTTTCCCAAATTTATGGGCCGGGACGTACACGGTTTGTACAGAGCCCCTAAAACGTTTCCCTTTTACTGAGATGTCGGAATGTTATTCTTGGGTTTTTTGCTAGGGGGTTCATATGCTGCAGAAAGTTATTTGATGTGCGCCCTTCAGGGATTTACTCTTTTTTTATATCCCCCCAAGATCCTTTTCCTTGAGTGGGGTTTTTGGTAGTTTTTCCCCCTTTAGACTGTACTCTGGGGGGTCTTCCTTGCGCTTCCCCGATTTTAATGTTTTTTGCACTTGGGGGGGTTTTAAAATTTGGGAGCCAGTTGCTGGACCGGGCCCTTTTGGCGCTTGCCCAAAAACCCCTTTTTCTAGTCCCCCTTTCCGGATTGATTTCTCTTTAAACGTCACTTTGGGTCTGAAAAACAAGGGGACTTCTGAGTCTTTTCCCTTTTCCGTCATGTCATTCAAAATAACAGAAAAAAAGTCCCGGTTTATTAGGATTGACCCCCGTCACAGGCGCCCACTCTGACATTTCGTCAAGTATCATGACTCGCTGATGCCTTCCCGTCAAGTATTCCAGGACCAGGCAGGTATAACACCTGCCTGGTCCTCCAGCTTTTGCACTAATCTCTTGTGTGGGACTGTGTCAAAATCCTTCTGACAGTCCAAGTAAACGCAGTCTACCCACCCCTCTCATTCCTTTCGAGGTGCTCCACCAATCTTCTCCTGATAATCTTCTCCATGTCTTTACATACTATACAAGTCAGTGACACTGGTCTGTAGTTTAGTGCTGCGTGTCTGTCTCCTTTTTTAAAAACTGGTACTACATTTGCTGTCTTCCATACCTCAGGCAGTCCCCCTGTTTCGATAAATGTGTTGACGATTGTTAGTTGTGCACAGAGGGCCTCTGCTCCTTCTCTCATTGGACCCACGGAGATGTTATCTGGCCCCATCGCCTTTGAGGAATCTAGTTCGCTTAGCAGCCTCTTCACTTCTTCCTCGGTAGTTTGAACTGTGTCCAGCACTTGATGGTGTACCCCACCACTCCTTCATTCTGTCTCCACTGTGACTGTCCAACACCTGGTCGGTCTTGGCTTTAGCTGCTACGTCATTTTCGTATTGTCGTTGGGCCTCCATTCTTATCTGAGCATATTCATTTCTGGCTCTTCGACTACTCTCCATATTCACCTGGGTCTTTTGCCTTCTATACATCTTCCATTCTCTAACACACTTGGTTTTGGCCTCTCTACACTTTTGGGTGAAGCAAGGGCTTGTCCTGGCCATCTCGGTATTTCCGTTGTCCTTGGGTACAAACCTCTCCTCTGATTCTTTGCATATTGTTGTGGCATATTACATCTCATTTACTGATTTCCCTGACAGTTCTCTGTCCCACTGAACCTCGTGCAGGAAATTCCTCATGCCTGTGTAGTGCCTTCTCTTGTAGTTTGACTTCATTCGTCCTGCCCTTCCTTCTTCCATCTCCACTCTATGTTTTCGAGGCTCAGAACCACGTGATCACTTGTCCTGAGGGGCCTTTCATATGTTATGTCCTCAGTATCTGCACTACTCAAGGTCAATAATAGGCCCAGTCTTGCTGTTCTTCCTCCCTCTCTCTCTCTCTCTCTCTCTCTCTCTCTCCCTAATGTGTTGATGCATGAGGTTTTCCAGTACCACCTCCATCTTAGCCCTCCACATTTCTGGGCCACCATGTGGCTCCAGGTTTTCCCAGTCAATTTCTTTGTGATTGAAGTCACCCACAACCAGTAGCTTTGCCTGCCCGCATGGGCCCTTGTGGCCGCTTCAGCCAGTGTGGTAACCATCGCTCTGTTATTTTCATCATATTCCTGTCTTGGCCTCCTGCTATTCTGTGGTGGGTTACAAGTCACTGCAATTACCTCCCTGAGACCTCCTGATTGAAGAGCTCCTATTAAGTAGCCTCTTGCTTCTCCTCTGTCTTCGCTTTCCATCTCCTCAAAATCCCATTGGTTTTTGATGAGCAATGCTACTCCTCCACCACTTCCTCTGCTCCTCCTGTCTTTCCTAAGAATCTGATATCCAGTAGGAAAGATGGCATCTGTTATAATTCCTGTGAGCTTGGTTTCAGTAGAGCTTTAATGTCTGGTGATGCCTCATTAATCCGTCATCGTTGGAGTGTGAACTGCATGTACTCACCTAAATGTGATTCCAAGGGTTGATTCATAGCTCCTGGCCTGTATGTGTGTGTGTGTGTGTGTGTGTGTGTGTGTGTGTGTGTGTGTGTGTGTGTGTGTGTGCGCGTGCGTGCGTGCGTGTGAGTGCGCTCGCGCGCGCCAATATGTGAACACTATTTTCTTCTCAGCGCTTTAATTAATTTTTCAAAGTTTTTCGGGATATTATCAACTGCTGTTCCACACAAGACGCAGGTGTTTCACACAAGATGCAGGTGTTTCACACAAGACGCAGGTGTTTCACACAAGATGCAGGTGTTTCACACAAGACGCAGGTGTTTCACACAAGATGCAAGTGTTTCACACAAGATGCAGGTGTTTCACACAAGACGCAGGTGTTTCACACAAGATGCAGGTGTTTCACACAAGATGCAAGTGTTTCACACAAGATGCAGGTGTTTCACACAAGATGCAGGTGTTTCACACAAGACGCAGGTGTTTCACACAAGATGCAAGTGTTTCACACAAGATGCAGGTGTTTCACACAAGACGCAGGTGTTTCACACAAGATGCAGGTGTTTCACACAAGATGCAAGTGTTTCACACAAGATGCAGGTGTTTCACACAAGATGCAGGTGTTTCACACAAGACGCAGGTGTTTCACACAAGATGCAAGTGTTTCACACAAGATGCAGGTGTTTCACACAAGACGCAGGTGTTTCACACAAGCTGCAGGTGTTTCACACAAGATGCAAGTGTTTCACACAAGATGCAGGTGTTTTACACAAGAAGCAGGAGTTTCACACGAGACGCAGGTGTTTCACTGAGGATGCAGTTAATGCTTCACAAAAGACGCAGGCATCGTAACACAGACCGAGGATACTGCGTCACTCAAGACACTGAAGCTGGACACTGTAGTAAACTGTTGACCACTTCAAGCTGATACGTAATTACTCAAAATATTGGCAAAACCTTTCCTAACCCTCATGAACTAAGGCCATTAATCTCACAGCTCTCACAAGGGAATGCCGTATCTCTCTCTCTCTCTCTCCTCTCTCTCTCTCTCTCTCTCTCTCTCTCTCTCTCTCTCTCTCTCTCTCTCTCTCTCTCTGTCCTCTTTTCCAGCCTATATAGGGTGACACAAAAAATAAAATTTACCAGCTATTTATCCAGAAGTGAGCACCAGCTGTGACTCTACTATCTCATTCCAAAGTCTTATACCCTACTATGCAAGTGTAATAAACTACTGTCAATGGATAATCGGAAGTGCTGGTTGAAAAGTCATCGAATTGTAAGCTTCGTGGTTCAGTGATACAACATTGCGCCTACTACAAGGACAATATAATAATAATAATAATAATAATAATAATAATAATAATAATAATAATTGTCTTTTCTGCCGTATACAGGCCATGTAGTTACATTTAATAAAATATTGTTAGACACAAAAGAAAGCCGCTATCATGCGTTGAAAATTTGAAGCCGATCGGATGAGGCCTCGTGTTATGAAGAAAATATAAATGGCACTTTTAGGATGAAAAATAAAAGGGAAAAACACAGTATGCAACCACTTAAAAGTTTCCCTCGGGGTTACCTAATTAGCTTCCGAACTTCGTCAAAGCTCCCCTGCTCTTTACAATACTGGCACTGTGTTTTCAACCTGAGGGACTTAAGTCCACCTAACCAGTTTCCCAGAATCCCGTCATAAATTATTCCTAGTTCACACTCCAACGGCAGATCGAACTATATAATTCCCTTGTCTCTACGCCAAGCTAACATGCTCACACTAGCCAGCTGATTCTTTCAAACCCTAACACTCAACCACTTCACTCCCATGTCAATTCTATGAACCCGACTCCATTTTCTTTCATGCAACTTACATAATCTCTTCTATTTCATCTGCTCCATCCTCCCTAAATTCTTAACACCACTAATCACTCAAATCCAATTACACAATACCCACTGTAAAGATTCTGAAGTACCCGATTGACTTTCATCAACTTTATTGTATGTCAGTGCCGAAACTGTCTAAGTCTCTCTTCTGTGTTGTGTATCTTCGCACTTTCCATTTTTCCTCTAAAATATTTGTAATTCTAACTCAGTTTTTTTTAATTCTAGTCAAGAGGTCTTGCAAATATAACACAAATTTCTCAAACCATCGCCATCATGTTAACCAAAAGTGAGCTTGCATCATCGTTTCGATCCATATGTGACTTCTTTCACAAATGTCAGTCACTTGCTGACTTAATTAATATATGCCGCTCCAAAGCGACCGAACGTCGACTCGTAATAAGTCCTTCACTGCTCATCGTGCCTGTACTAATCGTCTTTCACTGTCAACTCCTTACTCTCTTACCTTGCATTTTATGTTACCTTCTAAAATATATTTTAATTACATCTAAACATTCAATAATTTTTAATTTCTTGGTATCACAAGAATACTTCTAAGCAAGCTCAATAACCAAAATTGTATTCTTCAACACTTGAATTTCCAACGTTCTCAAACCTACTGCACACCTGGAGTATTCAAAGATAACACCCTGCTGCCGTCATGCAGGCCCTCCATGATCAGTCCTATCAGAGCTGTTATTCTCTTCTCATTCCAACATAATCACTCAGTACACATGCGTTGACATTAAGTATTGAAATTAGAGTTTAATGATTTGTCTCACTTATGTTCAAGGAGCGCCTCTGACCTTATAAGTAAAACATTTCTCTGCCTCCTATTCACGTGCCTCTATCTTATCATTGGTTACTGTCAAACTTTCTGCTACGTCTCATTTGCCTTTTTATGTTATTAGTTATTTTTATGTCCAGTAAATTTATGCAAATTTGCAACTCTTGAAATACACAATTTTTCTCAGCAAAGAGAAATACATAACAAAATATGTATTACTTCATTATCTCTTACTTAAAATCTCTCCGACACCTACACTGATTCACCTGAGTATTAAGAAATATAAACACAATGCACGTCATAAAGGCCCTCCATTGATCAGGGCCTGTTCACACACTATTGCTGGCTTCACTCATTCCAAATCAACTACACCAGACAATCAGGTGATTAGTATCTGGTGCAAACGTTTTGTAATCATATGAAGGAGCCTCACACTTAATATCTCATATCACGGTGTTTTATATTTCCATTGTGCTCTGTATTTTTAGAGTTTATTTCCAGTGAATTAGGACTTAACCTACAATTCCATATTCATGAAGGTAATCTTTTACCATTCTCTCAAATCTTCAACTTTCGCACCTACGTCCATGAATTAAGGTGAAATTAAACACAATGCAGTATAATGTGATCCTCTGATGACACTTCACACAATGGCTTTTCAGAGATCACCACGCCCTTTGGTGAACGCTTGTTCAATGTTCTACATTATCTGCATATTTTTATATTTCTTCATTAGTTGTCATTTATACCATTTTTCCAGAAGTTAAGTGATCTTGACATATCACCTTCAAGTCATACAGTTATTTTATTCATCGAAATTTACAAAATTTACCGTCCTTGAACTACTGTTGTACACAGTTTTAGCCTGTAGAATCAAAAGACTTAATTAGATATACCTCCCTTGGATTTTTCTGATGTTTCTAATTATTACATTTATTTCGTAGTTATTCTGACATTGTAGGATGACGATGAGATCTGAATATCATCCAAGCGTCAACATTGAGTATTGTTTCACTTGTAATGAGAACAGAATTTACCAGTCATGTACACCTTTTTCTGTAGTTATTAAAAACTCTGATTTACTATACTCTTTGTGACCTTTACGGCTTTAATGTGCATTACTCCATGAACCTCATTTGATCACTCTTCTAGCAGTCTGACGATAAACATACAAGTAATAGAGTGTTGTACTCCGTGGATCAGACATGTTAACTTGTAGCAGCCTCGAGTTCTGTATGTATGCTATTACTCTTTGCCTTTGACACCATTGTGGCGCAAATATCATAGAATAATAGACACTTGCAGTCATCGTAACAAATTAATATGTGATTTTCAAGTATCAAGAAATGGTAACTTTGCATAACGGTGTCTTACCATGAAATTACGTCCAGAACTTGTATAGGACAGCAAAGACTTAAGAGAGATAATACACACATACACGAAATGACTTCAATTTGAATCTTTATTATGTAATGTTAATAACTAGTTGTTTACCAAAAACTTGAACCTCTGTTAAGCAACAACTATAAGTCAGACATAATGACAATTGCAATCCAATTTAATTTGTAATTTTATATTATAAGTTTAAATCTATGTACTCTGTATTTGTAAATCATTCGTAGTCTCAATACATTTAATTTGTAATTTATAATAAGTTTATACCTAGTTGTACTTTAGCTCATTCTAGCTCAATACATAGACAACACCTAAACTAACTATACCTAGTTGTACTTTAGCTCATTCTAGCTCAATACTTAGACAACACCTAAACTAACTATACCTAGTTGTATTTTAGATCATTCTAGCTCAATACATAGACAACACCTAAACTAACTATACCTAGTTGTACTTTAGATCATTCTAGCTCAATACATTATATTAGACCTTAGAGCAATTACAAGAGTGAGTCTGGTGCCACTTGTAATTTTTTTTATAGTATTATGTTTATTAATGACTATACTCTATATGACCAAAGTGCTTTAGCAGTATACTTATCCAAACTTCCCACCACTACAGAAATCAGTATTAGAACTCACCACATAATACAGGATATAAACAACCACTATTTAAACCTAAAAGATGAATGATCACGTTGACCCTGATCTAAACCTCCATAATCTAACACACAATCAAAACTTATTGGAAAGTAACTGCCTTTATTACACAGCATCACAAGCCAGAACTATCCTGCACACTGCTCAAAGTCTATCAGTTCTTAGCTACAACATCAGGTCCTTAAGCAAACACTATGATGACCTCCTGGCACTCCTTGAGTCTCTAAAGACACCCTTCTCCTGCATTATTCTTACCGAGACCTGGCTTAAGCAGGACACAATTGATACCCACTACCGGGATACACAGCAATCCACAACTGCAGACAATACCAAGTTGGGGGTGGTACTGCAATCTATTACTCTAACCAACTATCTTGTATTAGCACTAATTGCTTTAGTGATGAATATGGGGAATACATTTTTGCTAATTTTACTGTAAAAAACCTCAAGACGCCTATAACAATCTGTGCCATATACCGGATACTCCACACAAACATCCCAAACTTCAGTGAGAATCTAAAGTCACTAATAACAAACTGACAAATGAACAAGCACCACTTTCTCTTAGCTGGAGACTTCAATATCAACCTTGGCCTATCAGATGATCAGACTGTAATTGATTTCATCAACAATATGAACAACACACTTCTCATACCAACAATAACTAAACCAACCAGATTGACTGAGACAAGTGCAACCATAATAGACCACATATAGACCAATATACTAGCCCCCCTTAAATCAGGGATAATCACAGACAGCACTACTGACCACTACCCAACCTTCCTCTTAACAAACATTAGTAAGCCACCACTCGAATACAACAAAGTTTCATTTAGACTCTATGACGAGGCCTCAATAAGGAATTTCACAACAGACCTAAAGACTGTTAACTGGCCTACAGAATTCTCCAATGCCAATGGTATTGAGGATTGGACAGACATTTTTCTTAACAAAATACTTAGACTATACAACAAACATTGTCTTATAAAAACGAAACAGATCACGAATAAACGGCTTGGTTGCCCATGGCTAACCAGCACCATTCTGAAATCCATTGATAAGAGACACCAATATGAAAAGCAATATAGACAGGGCTTAATACACAAAGATATTCTTAAACAATATTCAACAGTTCTCACCAAATTAATAAAGAAAGCCAAACAACTGTACTACTCCAGCAGATTCACTGACACAAGAGGAGATATAAAAAAGACCTGGAAAACACTTTCCCAGATTCTGGGGACCCACAAACTGAAAAAAACAAGAATATTGTTCTAACTAAACCCCATGAAACACCACTGCATCCCACTGATACAGCTAACAAGATAAACGACTTCTCAAACATAGGATCTAATCTCGCCAGTAAAATCCCACGTACCAATGCCCGTGTTGGGGGCTATCTAGATGGGAATTTCCCAAATTCCTTCTTTCTTGTACCAACTGAGCCCACGGAAGTCACCGCGATCATAAAGTCACTTAAAAATAACTCAGGGAATCTGTCTCACGTCCCATCATTATTGTACAAGCGAGCGGCCCATGTCCTTTCGCATGCTATTACATTACTTTTGAACAAGTCACTAGAAGCTAGCACTTTCCTGACACTACTCCAGACAGCAAGGGTTACACCAATACTTAAAGGTGGTGACCCTACAGACGTAAACAACTATAGGTCAATATCAAACTTACCATTGCTATCCAAAATCTTCGAGAAACTCGTGCACAGGAGACTATATTCATTTATAACGTCACAAAACATACTCAACCCCTGCCAGTTTGGATTCAGGAAAAATAAAAGCACTAATGATGCAATTATTAAAATGCTAGACCTCCTTTACACAGCATTGGAAAATAAGGAATATCCGCTAGGAATTTTTATTGGCCTAAGAAAAGCGTTTGACACAGTAGACCACGGCATCCTACTCCACAAACTTGACCACTATGGTATAAGAGGCCATGCGCTTGCATATTTTAAATCCTACCTTTCTAATAGTTATCAGTATGTCACCATTAAAGACTCAGCCTCATCAATACGGCCACTTGATACTGGAGTTCCGCAGGGAAGTGTCCTTGGACCCCTGCTCTTCCTCATTTACATCAATGATCTTCCAAACATATCCCAACACCTGAAACCCATTCTCTTTGCTGACGACACGACTTATGTCATCTCCCACCCTAATCTTGCCACCCTCAACACCATTATTAACGAGGAGCTGCTCAAAATATTAACTTGGATGACAGCCAATAAACTTACAATTAACACTGGCAAAACCTACTATATTATGTTTGGTAGCAGAGCAGGTGTTGCACAACCTAACATTAAGATCGACAACACTCTAATTGCCAGACATAATGAGGGCAAATTCCTTGGCCTATACCTCGACAACAACCTAAATTTCAGCACCCATATCCAACACTTAACAAAGAAAGTATCCAAAACGGTGGGGATCCTCTCCAAGATACGATACTACGTGCCGCAAACTGCCCTTCTCACACTATACCATTCACTTATATATCCATACCTCACCTATGCTATCTGTGTTTGGGGGTTCAACTGCAGCAACACACCTAAAGCCAATAATAACCCAACAAAAAGCCGCAGTAAGAATAATCACTAAATCCCATCCCTGGCAACACCCCCCTCCCCACTCTTCATAGATCTAAACTTACTCCCTGTTCAAAATATCCACACTTACTACTGTCCAATCTATATCTACAGAACCTTAAATTCCAATATTAACCTTGACCTAAAACGCTTTCTTGATAGTTGTGACAGGATCCACAGGCATAACACCAGACACAAACATCTCTATGACATTCCCCGTGTTCGACTAAACCTTTACAAAAATTCAATGTAATTCAAGGGACCTAAAATCTGGAACACAATACCTGAAAACTCTAGAACTGCAGACACATTCATCACTTTCAAAACTACAGTTAGAAAACATCTTATCTCCCTTATCCACTCCGAGAACTAACTACATGATAACCACCTGGTGGTTCACAATTACACTCACTCACCCACTGACTATAAACCCAGAAATACTAATCTTAATCATAAAATAATAAATCCTAACTAGTCATAAGTTTGCCTATGATACTCCAATATAGACACCTTGTATTGTGCCAAAACAAAAGCATTCACATTGCTAAACTCACAAATTATGATGTAGTCACTTAGCCTTAATACCATAATCTGTAAGGATTTAATGTTAAGAATTAATCTAAGTCTGCTCAAAATGCCTAGCCATGCTAGGTGTCCTAGTGGCCCCCCTCTGTAATTAGTATTTTATAACATGTAAACCACACAATACCCAAAACTTGTAAACCTAACATTGTAACCCTTATAGAGAATTGAATAGCAAAGGTAATATCAAATATGGTGACATAACACATCCCAGTCTAAGGATTACTTTTACTGGAAATAATCCCACCCTCTCTCCGACATGCCATAACCTTAGCCTCCGAGTCAGCGTAAAAACTCTGCTATTTTTATTACCCTCCAACATACTCCGTCGAATTGCAACATCTGCCATATTGCTTCTCTATACCCTCCGACTTTTCCAAATTCAT